>PVJI01024286.1:0-22204 GCA_004026765.1 Micronycteris hirsuta
ATCTGGAGAGACTCAATAACTTACAGAAGCACATTTGTGGGAAAACTGGCTTTTGAAATTTGCTGCCTCTGACTCCAAACCCTCATCTCTAAATCCAGGATTCTCAAACTTAAAAATACCCATGAATCTCAGAAGGTGGGCCTGAGTATTGGTGTTTTTTAAGTCTTTTTATTGAATTGTAACATTCTTCCAGGAAAGTGAACCATCCTGAGTGTACATCCTTAATGAATGTTCACAAACGGAATGCGCTCATGCAACTGGCACCCAAATCAAGAAACAGAGCTTTGCCAGCCCCTCAGGCTCCCCAGGGCCGTCTCTCCCTGTCGTCTCCAAAGTCACCTGAGAGTGTCCTGCCTTCTGACATCCTAGATTAGTTTGTGCCCATTGGTAAATGTCATACCAATGGAACAAAAAAAGCATGCATTTTTGTGTGTGTTTGGCTTCACTCAGGAACATCATGTTTGTGAGGGCCATCCACATTGTGCCTTGCAACTGTATTTGTTCATTCCATTGTGCCTTCAGATCTCACTGTATGAAATGCCACCCCTCATTCGCAGTCCTCTGATGGATGAGCACATGCATTGTTTCTGGTTCGGCTTCCTATGAAATTCTTACTTGCTGTGAACATTCCCACATGGTTTGTTTGTTTTTGTTTGTTTGTGGTTTTTTTTTGGTGACTATATGCATGCTTTTCTGTGGTATCCATCTAGGAAAATGCTGAGTCAAAGGGTATATGTCCGGTCAGTTTAGACACTGCCATGCAGTTTTTGGTGTGATGGCACAGTTTCCACTCCCACCAGCAGTGTGTGAGACTTTGGGGCGCCCACTCCTACAGGACTCAATGTTGTCTGGACTTTGTGCTTTATAGCCCGTGTGGTATACAGTGGACTCCCAGTGTGGCTTGCTCTGCCTTCCCTGATGGCTAGTGAAGTTGAACACCTGGACATATTTATTGGCCTTTCATACAGCCTCCTTTGTAAAGTGCTTGGTAAGATTTTTTTTTCCAGGCATCTGTATTCTTTAAAACTCCCTGGATGAAACTAAAACAGAACCAGGGTTGGGAACCTCTGTGGCTTAGCCATTATAGTAGGGAGCTTTGGCCTTGGGAGACAGAGTTGGTGAAGCTGGTGTGTGTGCATGTGTATGTGTTTGTAGGTGCAGCAAGGGCACTTACAGGAGCCATAACCCAGGAGTCCAGGGTACCCCTTGGGAACATCTGAGCTGGATCCATCTGGAGGCATTCTTGTTGAGAGAAGGCAAGAAACTTATGCCCAAGGGAGAAGAAAGCCCTACATCATAGTCACAGAAATACGTTGCAACGCAGGTGGACAGAGCCCTGTGGAGCTGACCCCAGGAACCTCCTTCTATCCCTCTGACTTAATGTCCTCTGAATGAAAGGGCTTGCCACAGGCCCAGCCCCACTGGAGCCTTCCTTATTAAGAACAAAATAAGGGAAGGTCATTGAGCCACTTAAACCAGAAAAAGTGACACCAGATATCGACTGTAAGAGAGGGGGATTAATGATGGTTTGTAGACAGGAAGGCAGAAGACGGCCCCAGTTGCCCCCACCCCCTAAGCGGGGACCTGGAGGCAAACATTTCATTTCAACATCTGCCAGCATAGCCCAGATAATCAGATTTCTCTGGGAGGACAAGGCAGAGGCATCAATAAAAAGAGGCAGATTCATCCTCCTGGCCTCCCAAGTTTAGCATGGGCAGTGCTAGTCCTCTAACCACAGCAAGACATTGTCACCACCACCTTTCCCTTCCCCAGTGCTCTCTTAGGTTGTTCAGTACAGTGGGTAGGGTGGGGCCTCCCCAGATCCCTGCCCTCCTTGACTCATCTGGGAGTTTGAGGGTCCCACCTGAGGCAGCAGCTTCTTAAGGCCACCTGTGCACCCCAGGCGCCCTGTGGTCCCTCACATAAGACACACGCAGGGCTGATTATCTTGTGGGCTGTTAACAACCATGCTCCACAGGGTGAGGACCCATCAGGGGACAAACTACAGGCCCAGCAGCAGTTGCTGGTTTAGAGACGAGCCCCGGGACCTGTATCAAAGGCACTTGAAATTTCCCTGAAGAAAGACTTCTCTTCCTGGTCTTTCTAAATAATCTGCATCTTCTCTCTAGTTTCACTTTGCAGCCAACCTGCAGAAATATCACAGAATATCACAGATTTCTTTAATTTGTTTGACCATTTTAAAAGCAGTGTTGAAGTATCTGGTTTTCTAGCTAGAAATACTAAGGATTATCAAGTTCTTTCTCTCATTTTATATCATCATCATCACCATCGTATTTACTAATAACTTACCATGTGCCAAGCGCTGTTCCAAGCACTCCACCTTTGAGCTTATTTGATGCTCATAACTATCCTATGAAATAGGCGCCCGCCAGTGCCCTTTTACAGACAGACAACTGGGGCATAGAGAGGTTACAAAATCTGTGGCCACACAGCCACATTCTATAAAGAAACAAAAACAGGACTTCTCGCCAAGATGGAGGCACAGGAAGACACATTGCGCCTCCTCGCATAACCAAAAGAAGGACAACAACAATTTAAAAACAAAAAAACAACCAGAACTGACAGAAAATCAAATCGTATGGAAGTCCGACAACCAAGGAGTTAAAGAAGACACATTCATCCAGACCAGTAGGAGGGGTGGAGCTAGGCAGTGGGATGGAGAGGCTCACAACAAGGTGGTGGCTAGTGGGAGTGGGTGGTCCCACATTCGTGTGCAGATAAGCTGGGAGGAACAACTGGGGAGTGAGACAGACCATGCAGCCCAGGGTTCCAGCGTGGGAAAATAAAGCCTCAAACCACCAATTGGAAACACCTGTGGGGGCTGACGCAGCAGTGGGAGGAGCTCCCAGCCACACAGGAGAGTTTGTTGGAGAGACCCACAGGGTCCTAGAACGTACACAAGCCCACCCACCCGGGAATCAGCACAGAAGGGCCCAATTTACTTGTGAGTAGTGGGGGAAGTGACTGAAAGCCGGCAGAGAGTGGAGCAAGAGCCACTGTTCCCTCTCAGACCCCTTCCCTACAGACAGCATCAAAATGCAACGATGTGGATTGCCCCATCCTGGTGAACACTTAAGGCTCCACCCCTTTATGTAACAGGCACACCAAGAAAAAAAAATGGCCCGAATGAAAGAACAAATCAAAACTCCAGAAAAAATACAACTAAGCGAAAAAGAGATAGCCAACCTATCAGATACATGGATCAAAACACTGGTAATCAGGATGCTCACAGAAGTGGTTGAATTTCATTGCAAATTAGATGAAAAAAAATGAAGAATACGCTAAGAGAAATAAGGGGAAATATACAGGGAACCAATAGTGATGGGAAGGAAATTGGGACTCAAATCAATGGTGTGGACCAGAAGGAAGAAGGAAGCATTCAGCCAGAAAACAGTGAAGAAACAAGAATTCAAAAAACTGAGGAGAGGCTTAGGAAATTCCAGGGCATCTTTAAATGTTCAAACATCTGAATTATAGGGGTACCAGAAGGAGAAGAGGAAGAGCAACCAATTGAAAACTTATTTGAACAAATAATGAAGGGAAACTTTCCCAATCTGGCAAAGGAAATAGACTTCCAGGAAGTTCAGGAAGCTCAGAGAGTCCCAAAGAAGTTGGACCCAAGGAAGCACACACCAAGGCACATCATAATTACATTACCCAAGATTAAAAATAAGGAGAGAATCTTAGAAGCAGCAAGAGAAAAGGGGACAGCTACCTACAAAGGAGTTCCCATAAGACTGTCAGCTGATTTCTCAAAAGGAACCTTGCAGTCAAGAAGGAGCTGGAAGGAAGTATACCAAGTCATGAAAGGCAAGGACCTACAGCCAAGATTACTCTATCCAGCAAAACTTTCATTTAGAATGGAAGAGCAGATAAAGTGCTTCCCAGATAAGGTCAAGTTCAAGGAGATCATCATCACCAAGCCCTTATTGTATGAAATGTTAAAGGGATTTATCTAAGAAAAAGAAGATAAAAAATATGAACAGTAAAATGACAGCAAACTCACAGCTGTTAACAACCACACCTAAAACAAAAGCAAAAGCAAACTAAGCAAACAACAAGAACAGGAACAGAACCACAGAAATGGAGATCACATGGAGGATTATCAACAGGGGAGTGGGAGGGGGAGAGAGGGGGAAAAGGTACAGAGAGTAAGTAGCATAAATGGTAGGTACAGAATAGACAGGAGGAAGTTAAGAATAGTATAGGAAATGTAGAAGCCAAAGAACTTATATGTATGACCCATGGACACGAACTAAAGGGGGGGAATGTGGGTAGGGGGGTGCGGGGCAGAGGGGAATAAGGGGGGGAAATGGGACAACTGTAATAGCATAATCAATAAAATATATTAAAAAAGAAATACTAAAAAAAGAAAAACAGAAAAACAAAATAATATTATCATCATAACTTATTGAGTGTACACATTGTGCCAGAAGCTTTATATATTTTATTCTTAAGTCTTATAAGACTTCTTTAGGGCAGTGGGTTAGTTTGCCAGGACTGCCACAACAAAGTACCACCAACTGGGTGGCTTGAACAACAAAAATGTACTGTTCCAGAGGCCAGAAGATTGAAATCAAGTTGTTGGCAGGGCCATACTCCCAATGAAGGTAGTGGAGAAGGATCTGGCCCAGGCCTCTCCCCTAGCTCCTGGTAGATCCTTGGCTTGTAGCACAACTCCAGTCTTCACATGATTTTTTCCTTGTGTTTGGCTGCCTGTGTCTAAATTTCCTCTTTTCATAAGAACACAGTCATATTGGTTAGGACCTACCCTAATGACCTCGTCGTTACTCGATTACCTCTGCAAAGACTTTACTTCCAAATATGGTCACATTCAAAGGTACTAGGAATTAGGGATCTGACATCTTTCTAGGACATTTAATTCAACCATCAGAGGTGAGTGTTCTACTCTTTTCCCAATGAGGAAAGTGAAACTGAGTAGTTAAGTGACTTGGCAGTATACCCAGGCATTAGAGCTAGCATGTGTAAGGGCCAGGATTCAAACCCAAGTCTGCATAGGGGACTCACCTAGGTAACTTTCAGAAACACTTCAACCTGCTCCATATGAAGTTTCATTGGTTCCCCAGGTGATTCTATGCAGCCAAGTTTGAGGACCTTGGGGTTGGAGTCTAGGCAGTCTACCACGCCGGTGCTGCCTGTATTCTGTGCTGGAGAGTGTCAGAGATGATCATTCTGCAGCCTGCTGATGCCACAGCTGCCACCCTCCCTGGATCCCCATTCCTTACAACCCTTCCATCAGCCAGCTCCTTTGGGACATCTTTAGCTTATTCTTTCTGTCCTTAAGCACCCTTTGCTTTCCAGGTGGGTGCTTGTCTCTGCAGTTCAAACAGAAGCTCAGGATCTTCCCTAAGCTCCTAGGGGTGCTGAGACATGCCTTTCTTGCTCATTTCAATGATCTCCTAAGACTCATCTAGATATCAGCATGTAAGTATAGTAAGTATTTAGTATAGAAAGATGGTTGTGGAGCAAAGATGCACAGAAGGCAGCATCGTGCCAACTAGGAGACGCACATAGTTCGCAGGATGGAGGTCTCTGTCACATAGGAATGCACGGGGCAGTTCCCCCTCCTGAGGACTGCCAGTGAGAAGTTAGTGAGTTTGGGGTCCATGTCCAGCCACAATCACAGCACAGATTAGATTCAGAAAGATCTTTACACCTGCGGATCCCTCCAAGACCCAGCCTTTGGTGCCAGAGGTCTGTAGGATCAAATCTTATTATCTTCACTCTACAGGCAGATGATTTACAGACGATCTGTGACTTATTCCCATCACAGGTTGTACTTGTGGAGTCATGACAAGACCTGGGATTCCCCCTCCAGTGGTCTTCCTAGTCGTCTTATCCACAAAGAAATTTTCAGGCTCAGGTGTTTTCACTGGTGAATTCTATTAAACATTTAGGGATAAAATGGTAACAATTCTACTCAAACTTTGCTTTGACTAAATTGTGTTCCCCAAAATTTGTATGTTGAAGCCCTCCCCCTAATATGATGGTACTTGGAGATGGAGTCTTGGGGAGATAATTAGGCTTAGATGATGTCATGAGGGTGAGGCCATCAAAATGACATAGGTGTCTTTATAGAAAGAGACACCGTACAGCTCTCTCTCTCTCTCCTTTTTTTTTTTTGTCACATGAAGACACAGGGGAAGGCAGCTATCTGTAAGCCAGGAAGAGAGCTCTCATCAGAACCTGGCCATGCTGACACCTGGATATAGCCTCCAGAGTGTAAGAAAATATACATTTGTTATTCGAGCCACCCAGTCTATGGTATTTTGCTATAGCAGCCTTAGCTGACTAATACAAATTCTCCCGTAAAATAAAGGAGGTGATTAAGAAAACCTAACTCATTTTATGAGGTCAGCATTACCCTAATACCAGAATCAGAGAAAGACGATTTAAGAAAATAAAAGCCATAGGCCAATATTCTTTTTGAACCTAGATTTCTTAACAAAGAAAAGAGCAAAATTATTTAATAAAATATTTTGCAAAATGAGTATAACAATACAGATATATTTATATGACATGACTAAGTAAGGTTTATTCTAGTAATGCCAGATTGGTTTAACATTAAAAAATCGATGTAATTCACTATACTAATAGAATAGAAGAGAAAAAAATGATCATATCAGCAGATACAGACAAAGTGACAAAATGCATCACCCAATTATATTAAAATCTCTTAGCAAATTAAAAATAGAGGGGGACTTTATCAACTTGATTAAAAGTGTGTATAAAAATCTTATAGTAAAAATCATACTTAATGGTTAAAAATTTAACACTTTCTCTCTTGTCAAGAAATGTGAAGAGCCTGAATTTTACCCTACTTACAAACTTGCAGGTTAGCTGACCAGTTGTATGAATGTTGTATTTGTTGGCTTGGGCTGCCATAATACCATAGACTGTGTGGCTTAAACAACAGAAATTTATTTTCTCATCATTCTAGAGGTCGGAAAATCCAAGGTCAAGGTTCCAGCAGGATTTGGTTTCTGATGAGGGCTCTTTTCTTGGCCTATAGTCAGTCCTTTGTCCTCATATGGCCTTTCCTGTAAGCATAGGAGGGGAAGGGAGTAAGGAGTGAGAGAGAGAGAGAGAGAGAGAGAGAGAGAGAGAGAGAGAGAGAGAGAGACTCTATTGTATTTTCTTATAAGAACACTAATCCTATTGGATTGGGGCCCCATCCTTGTGATCTCATTTAACCTTAATTATGTCATTATAGGTCCCATCTCTAAAATATAGTCACATTGTGAGATTAGTACTTCAACATATGAATTTTTGTGGAAACACCATTCAATTCACAGCAGATGCTGGCAGGAAATGTGGGGTTCGTTGGTCAGAGACAAAGGACTTCCCTCACAACACTGAAGGTAGCATGAGCTTCATGCTCTCATCATTGACCCTTCAGTCCTATTGGGCCTAAATGGATGCTTCATAAGAAGTGGGTTTGGGTCACAGATGAGGATCCCCAAGGTTAGGGAGCCCCACTCTTTTATAAGGGGTTTCAAGCAAACCTTCCCAATCTTTGCCCTGGAAGAACTACCTTTGAAAGCAAATAAATAGTCCTCTTCTCTAGAAGGAGACACTATCTCTGTGTTCCTGGGCTGTTTGCTGTACAAACATTCTTGAAAGGTAGACTCTGTTTGTAAGCATGTCTCTTACTGAAATGTCATACAAATATGAGAGATCCATCGATAATTATTTTCCAACACTCCTAAGCTGGAGAACAAGGCAAGGATGTCCATTCTCACTACTCTAATTCAACAATGTACTGGACACAATAGCCAGTGCGACAATGCAAGAAAAGTATAGAGCTTGGAAAGTAAAATTGTGTTTGTAGATTACCTGGTTGTTTGCATAGAAAATTCTAAAAAAATTAGAGCTTGTACTACAAAAGACCTACTAGAAATAATAACTGAATTTACTAAGATTGAAAAATATAAGGTCAAATACTAAAAGCAATTGGATTTCTACACACCGGTAACAAAAAATTTTCTTAAAATTCTACTTACAATAGCAACAAATAATAAAATACTTAGGAATAAATTATGAAAATAAATGCAACACTGAAAAATACAAAACATTGAGAGAAAGTAAAGATCGAAATAACTGGAGTGGTATCCCATGTTCATGAACAAGAAGACTCAAAACAGATATGATGTCAAGTCTCCCCAGCTTAGTGCTGCCCCTTAGATGAAATTGGCATGCTAATTTTAAATTTTATATGAAAATACAAAAGCCTTAGTATATCCAAAGCATTTCTTTAAAAAAGAACAAAGTTGGCCCTGGCTGGTGTAGCTCAGTGGATTGAGCGCGGGCTGGGAACCAGAGGGTCCCGGTTCGATTCCCAGTCAGGGCACATGCCTAGGTTGCAGGCCAGGTCCCCGTGAGGGCCATGTGAGAGGCAACCATACATTGCTGTTTCTCTCCCTCTCTGTCTCCCTCCCTTCCCCTCTCTCTAAAAATAAATAAAAATAAAATCTTAAAAAAAAAAAGAACAAAGTTGAAGGGCTTATGCTACTTGTCTCCAAGACTTATTATAAAAGTTACCTCAATCAGAACAGTATGGCGTGACATAGGCTCAGCAAACAGATCAATGGGACAGAACAGAGAATCTGGAAATAAACTCAGCTATCTATAAACATTTAATTTTCACCAAAGGCACCAGATCAATGTGATGGAGAAAAGGAAAGTCTTTTCAGCAAATGGCACTGGTAGAACTGGATAGTCACATGGAAAAAGTGAACCTCAGCCCTTGCCTTACACATATACAAAAATTAATTTAATATGGACCATAAACTATAAAGCTTCTAGAAGAAACTGAGAAAATATCTTTGTGACTTGGGAATAGCAAAGGATTCCTAGACACGATTTAGAAACACAATAACTATGAAACAAAACATTGTTAACTCAGACTTCATAAACATTAAAAACTTCTGTTCATAACAAGGCAAGCTACAGATTAAGAGAAATACAGTATTTGCAAAACACATATCTGACAAAAGACTAATGTGCAGAATGTATCCACCCCTCGAGCAACTCAATAATAGAAAGACAAATAATCCAACAAATTTGGGCAAAAAAATTGAACAGACGGTTCACAAAGGAAGATAAATTAATGGCCAATTATTATAGGAAAAAAAGATGCTCCACATTATTAGTCATCAGAGAAATGTAAATTAAAGCTACAGTGAGATACCATGGCACGCCCATTCGAATGGTCACAGATAAAGCCCCTGACAGCACCCTGATGGTGAGGATGGGAGGCTGGAACTGGAATTCCCATACTGCTGATGGGAGGGGGAAATGGTGTGATCACTTTGGAAACTTTTGGTAGTTTTTAAAATAAAACTAAACATACATCTAACCTATAACCTAATAATCTCATTCCTGGATATTTACCCAAATAAAACAAGACCACGTGCCCATAAGAAGTGGTGTATTCAATGTTTGTATCAGCTTTATTCATGATTGCCAGAACCTGAAAACAGCCTAGATGGCCATCAGCAGGAGAATGAGTACTAAAACTGATATATTCATCCAAGGAACTACCTACTCAGCCATCAAAAGGAATAATTTACTCATTCACACATCATGGATGGAGCTCAGAAACATGCTCAGTGAAAGAAGTTTTATGCAAGAGAGTGTGCACTGAATGATTATGCTTCCATTTCCGTTTCCATAAAATCCTAGAACTGGTAAACTGTTCCATGGTGACAAAATCATAACAATGCTTACCTGTGGGCGGGGAGGGGGGTGATGCAGAGATTGGCTGAAAGAGATGTGAGGGGGCTTTCTGGAGTGACGGTAATGTTCTTAGGGTTTGGGTTATAAAGACATGTGCATTTGTCAAAACTCATCAAATGGTATGTTTAAGATTGATGCTTTGCACTATGTAAATTTCATCTAAAAATAACTGTAAACAAATATTAAACTTTAGTTAATGATATGTATACTGATGTGTTAGAGGTGACTTACACTGATGTGTGGACTATGCTTTGAAATGCATCAAAAATGAAGATTTACTAATGGATGGGAAGATACACAATAAGTCAAGTGTTCTAAAAAGTTGATTGTAGAATATAGATGATAAGTATATGGGTGTTCCTTAAAAAATTCTTTTCTCTTTCAATATGTTTAAATTTTTTCATTTAAAAATGTTGGAAAAATATTGTTGGAAAAAAATAACCCCCAACATTTGTGAGACATACATTTTTCTTTATAATGATATAGGTTAGCATGCTTAGCTTTTAAGCAACAGATTTGCAACAAAAGGCTGCCCCAAAGAACAGAGTTGGCATGCATTAATTAAAGAACTTTCAAAGAAACATTAGCCTCAAACATAATCTTTTCTGTTTTTAGTATGATGTTCTGCCTTCATCAAAGTCATTAGTGGGAATGAGAATACAATTATGTCTTCACACGTCTGTTTGCATTTCACAGCTGCTAGTCAGGCTCAGTCAACATTTTTACGTGCTAATAATTATAATCAACCCATTTGTTTACTTAAGACGAACAAATGATTACTCTTTTGGGGAAGAAATACCTTGAGTACCAATTTGTTAATTTTTAGTTCTTATGAACATTAGCCACTTACTCTGTTTTTCTCCCCAAACGTATAAAACCTCAGAGCTACTTTCCTTTCTTTCCTGAAAGATTAGTCTGGGAACTTTCTTCTACTCCCCACTTAGTTTGTAAATGCACAATTAAAGAAATATGCAATGGACATTTTATACACACACACAATAATGGGGAGAAGGGAGGCATTTTTTTAGTATACATATTGTAGTCTAAATTTTACAAAGCCTTTAAAAGCACTTTATAATAAAAATCACAATATGCATGCTACAGCCATGCCAGGTGGTGAAAGGGACAAGCAATCACTTTAGAGGGTTTGACATATCCGTTCAGCTGTGTCCAGGCCCTGTCCCCAGGAGCTCTGTCCTTCCATGGGAAGGTCAGGGTCAGAAGATGCAAATCCTTCACCAAAGATGTCTATTAAGTCTCTCCTGAAAGTGGAATAAAGACTAATGAAAACTCATTGAAACTCCTCCTTTTGGCAGACTTCCTGGAAGAGGAGAGCACAGAGATTAGCTGAGAATGACAAGAAAACATCAGAACCAGCAAAGAGAGGGAGAGATTGTCCAGGACTCTGTGGAGGAGCAGGAGTGGAGGGAAAGGAGACTCATATGCTGATCACCATGCACACGGGGAGATGGCTCAGCCAGCTCAGTGACCGCTCCCAATCCCATGACATCCTTCTTCATGGCCAGGTCTTCACCTTGGGGTTCTCTGGGATAAACAGTGGGCAACCTTGACGAAGCTGCAAGGTCAGTGCTGCAGATCCCAGCCCCTTGGTCAGAGCACCTGCTTCCCTAGAAGATAGCTAGCTCCCTCCCCTTTCCCACACACCTCTCTCGTGGGTGCTCTGCCAGCCAGCATTGCTTGCTTTCAGCATTTGTATGCTGAGGCCATGGAGATATTACCTACTTACTTATTTCTCTAATATGTTCCCTCTGTCCTTTATGCTGGGACAAATGCTAAACAGGAAAAATTTAATACAGAGAGATGTTTAAAAAACAGGAAGGAAGATGGGAACCAGAAACCAGGGGCCCATAACAGGGGGACAAAGGCAGTTCTCTAGGGTGACCTGCTTTGTGTAGGACTTGACCAGTTTCAGCACAGAAAGTCCCACATCCTGGGAACCTGCCTCCCTCACCTAAGTCCCAGGCAAACTGAGATAGTTGGTTATGATGCAGCTCTCCTGGACCCTTCAGGGGGCTGGGACATGACTATGCCCTACCCCCAGGGCAAGGCAGACAGACCCTCAGCCTACGAGATCCCAGAGGGAGCAGAGCTGGCAGGGATGATGTCCTCTTGCCCAGGCGGGTCAGGAGCCTATCTTAAGGAGCCAGAGTCTCTAGCTAAGAGCTCCCTCATCTCCATGTCTCTCCTCTCCCCAGACTGTTCTGGAGACTGAGGAAGAGATGGTGATGAACAACGTGCTCTGTCTGCCAGCCCAGCAGTGGAGGAATCTGAGAAGCACAGTTCCATTCGAGCTTGAGTCCCTTTGTGTTCTGAGAATGAGGGGCTTTCCATTTTGGCCATCCTCAAAGATTGGGCAGCCAGCCTCATAGCTCCTCAGAGTCTCTGGCAGGAGTGTGATAGGCATGTTAGCTCTGCGTCAGGCCCGTCTCTCTGGCTTCTGCTGTGACCACTGCAGCAACCTGGATCGGTGCTGCAAGGCATGGCCAACCTGGAGGCTGGTGTACCGGGGAGGGGCGTGCATGCCCACTTAGACGCACGGCTGGCAGGGGCCCTCTACTTCACCTACCAGCTGGATGGGGTCTCCAGCCCTTTACATCATGGTGACCTTGAGCCAGCATCCCAGGCTTTCCCTGTGCCAGCAACACCATCTGGAAAATGGATTTGTGACTAATAATAGAGGCTCAAGAAATAAACTCAGTGAAGGAAACACGGGGCTGCAGGAGTTGGGATGGTAAGCTGTATCAGAGGCCCAGAGAGACGGTGCTGGCTGGCTGCTCTGGGCAGGTTTACAAACGTCAGCATTCAGTTACAGGTGTACACTCACCTGACATTCCTGGCAATGGGCACCTGGGACGTGCAGCCATGTGGAGCCAAGCATGGGAATGGCAAGGAAAGTGGAATGTGTCTTTGGCAGTCAACACAGGAAGGAGAATGGATCTGAACCCAAGAGGTGGAGATTGAGATGTTGTTTAGCAACTAGTACAGTGCCTGGCACGAAGCTGGCCCCCTGTAAAGGGGGACTTTGTTGCTCTAGAGAGTCTGAGATGCAGGGATTAACATGAGAATCATGGGGACAGGGGAGTCATGAAGAAAAGAGGCCACTGAGGCAGAGACCAAAAATCACAGGCAAGCATTCCTTAGCCCTGCCAACTGACATGTTAGAGGGAGTGACGGTCAAGCCTGCCACTGTCCTTCTCTGGAATGCAGGCTGCTGGGAAAGAAGCCCCAGTTTACAGATGAAGATGTCAGTTGAAACTGGAGCTGAGATTTATTTATAACGAGTTTCAAAGACCATGTGCTTTCTCTTTCCTTCTATTGCATCACACCTCCAGTAGCCTTCGAGTCTGGGGGTAGTAAGTTTGTGCCAGTTGTTAACATGGAAACTCCTTGAGGGTAGGGGCTGTGTCACCACCAGCAGACTGGAAGCTCTTTGAGAGCATGGACTGTATCTACTCCATCAGATGGGAAGTCCCTGAGCCAGAACTGGGTCTACCCCTCAGACGGGAATTCTAGGCTCATGGCAGCCTGTTACAGGATGGGGCAGAGGGTGGGCCTGGGCTGGTCCTGTCATGAAAGCCACCCTGAGCTGAGCAAAGACTTTTTTGAAGCCTCCTTGTGCAGAAATGGTGGAGACTGTCCTGGGGCCCTGTCCAAGGGGTGGGACTTGGGAATACCCCAAGGGGAGGGGATGAGTGTGACTGACAGGCAGTGGACATGGTGTCAGGTCACAACCTTGTCATGGACAGCTGCTTCCACTCTCCTTAGGGCTATTTCCAAGTGGGCTTCTCTGGGAGCAGGCCTTGTCATACAGGAGGAGCTGGCCTCTACAGAGCTCCAGGAAGATGACAAATAAGTGTATTGTACTCCCTGCTAAGGTCTGAGTTACTGCTTTTCCTTCCCCTCAAATGAAAGGAGCATTTTATTGGCTTGGGTGTAGAAACAATGCATAAAAAGTGGCTTGTTTTTATTTTCTGACATCCTGAAGCTATAGCTGGAGAGAGAAGTGGGAGGGAAAGCAGGGGAGGGGAGGGAGTGGTCAGGCAGAAAAAGGAAGAAATGACATGGTGGAGGGACAAGGAGAACTGACAAGTTATGTGGGGAGGAGGGCAGAGGAAGATGGCAGAGGAGGAGGTGAAGGAGAGGGAGGAGAAAGAGGAGGAGAGGAGGAAGGAATCAATGCCTCACCTTAGACACTGGCATCCATCTCCAAAGTGCTGCCCCCAGTGGGAAGGCACTCAGAGCCAAAGGTAGCTGTCAATTTCTATTGGAAAAGCCTCAACTCTCTGGAGACACTGTCCAGCTCAGATGCCAGGGTTGCAGAGAGTGGCTTGGAGGCCAAAGGGACTGGGCAGGGTTTTCTGGAATAATTTTGGCCCCAGGCCACCACGCAGGTTCCTGCACTATTTTTTGTTTGGTAGTTACTTTGTTTTTCCCCGAATATGGGATTTGAGATCTCCTGGGGATAGGACTCCACTTTTCTGGTTTGTTGAAGTAGAATGAAGAGTTCTTAATATTGAGTGCCTTAAAATGGCTCTTCTCCCTCAGTGCACTAATAATGCCACTCAATGTGGAGAGTGGAGATGACATGATACAGAGGGGACAGGACTCTGCCTTGCAAAGATCACTGTCCCCCAAACCGAACAGCTATCTCAAAGCTCCCCGCCCTTGCCCATACTGCTCCATTTGCCAAGTGCCACCTCATGCCTCTATGGACTGTCGAATGCTGGTCACTTTTGATGTTTTAACTTACACTTTGCTTCCTTTCTGGAGTTTTTCATGCCTCCTCTAATGTATGATCCCACTGCACTGTATTTATCTTTATCACTATTCCTGTCATGCAGTACTTTGATTATCAGTTAATGTTATCAGTTAAGCATTAACTGGGAGGTCTTTGGGAGCAAGAACTGAGTCTCATTTACCTTTGTATACTTAGCACTGGGTCAGAAACACAGTAAAATCATCCATTAGTGTTTAGGAGGAAGGAAGGACCTACGGAGAGGCTGTACAATGTAGTGGATGATACAGGAAACTTGGGGTGAGACAGCCATAGGTGCACATCTCTCCTCTGTTACTTCCAAGCTGTGTGGCCTTGAGGGAGTATTTTTCAAAGATTCCATGAGGACTAGAAGTAACATATATAAATTACTTAGCCCACAGCCTGGTACACAGTAGGTGCACACAATAAGTAACAATGGCTATATACCAGAGCTTCTGAGTCGTAGGGTCAATTTTTAGATCCCTATGCCTCCCATTACCCTGCCATCAGGTTCTTTCACAGAATATCTGGACAGTTTTTCCAGCAGGCAGACATGAATTTTTTCCATGGGAGGAAACAGTATTCTTGCATCTTTGCCAGCATTGTCAGTGTGTCTGCCACAGGACTGTTGATAGGAGGTGCAAATATGTTTCCTAATTTGAGATGATGGTGTTTGGGATGCCTGGCACTGGGCTATATTTATTCCCAAATTCCCCAAATAGCAATGGAGAGGAAGAGCCTCCCATCCAAACATCTCCCATCTAGCTAGAAAATATAATAATCACAATGATTATTTTTATTATTGCTATTATTATTTATTGAGTAAATAAATGAATGGAATTTGAGTATTCATTGGCATCTGGAATGATGGGTTTTGAAATATCAGGTCTCAATTGTCTTTGAATGCCATACAGTCAAATATAACCTATTTAACAAATAAGAAAACAGGCTGAAAAAAAGGAGGTATAACATGTATATCCAACATCAGAGTCCAGACTAGACCCCAGAGCTTTGGAATCCTGATTTGATTATTTTTGTTCTTAAGTACTAAGGGACCTCCAGCAAGGACACTGAGATGGCTTTAACCAAGGAGCTAGTCGTTCTCTGGTTCACCCCTATGTCAGCCTCTGCTTTTCAAGGCCTTCTCTCAGTGCTTGTGGAGGCCAAGTGGAGCTCTGAGCTGGGAGTCAGAAGGTCTGCATTTTAGTCTCAATCCCAAACTAACTCTGTGGCATTGAGTAGGTTATTTCATTTCTATGGGCTTCCTTTTCCATCCACCCAGCAAGTGTATATAGAAAATCTACTTGCTTAACTGGAGACATTGAGCATTCAAGGGAAGCGCTAGCATTGTGCCTACCTTCTATGTATAGTCCACAGGTGGTGGAGAACCACTTGACTTGCCCGCAGAGGAGAGTTACAAAGAGCTGCCCACATTAAGGAAAGGCAGCAAAGGTATGGAGAACCTGAAGTATTGAAAGGTAATGAGAGATGGCTAGTGGGCTGCTGCTTTCCCAGCTTGGGCAAACACACACACACTCCTACCTATCCTTAGCTACTCTCAGTGCACTCCCCAAAATGATCCTTGGAAGAGCTGGGAAAGGAAGGGCCAGGGTCACAGCTAATCTAGAGCAGGTATGCTGCTGGTCAAAGAAAGTTGAGGCTGCAGGCTGCTGGGAGGGATGTGTTCATTGTCACTCAGTGTCACTTTCCAGGGAGAGGACTGTACCTAATACTTATCAGAAGCCCCCAGAGCATCAGGCACAGCACAGGGCACATCCTTGTGTTGATTGATTGAACACCACTGGGTGACCTTGGGTAAGTCCATTTCCTTCTTGAGCCTCAGCTTCCATGTCAGTAAAATGGAGAAGAGCTATTAGGATGGATTCCACTTAAGATCCTTTACAACCTTAAGAATCTATTGTTTCATGAATAAATGACCCTCTGGCTTTTAATCTTATTTTTTCCCCTATGTTCTATCCTCAGATTCCAGGATTTGATGTCCCAACCATCCCTTCATTTCTTCTTCATCTTCCCTCCATTATTGTTTTTATCCCAATCCCCTAACCTCTAATTCTGCTAACTAACCTAATCTCCTAGTTAAACTAGAGCTCCTAAACTATGGTTGGGGAGTTAATGCTATGGCCCTCCATTCTCTGTTATGTGCACATGTACACCTAGACTCATCTGTGAATTACGATGAGCCAAGGGTCCCAAGAGGGATTACAGCTCTTGTCCAAGTTAATAGGAGAGAGGATAAGAAGAGAGGGACTGACTTTCAATCACAGTGTGATTATTGGTCTTTTTGAAGTTTTGCTGAGTTTTTTTTTACCTGGTTGGCTCAATAGCACTAACCAAATGCTTGTCTCACAAATCGGCTTTGGCTGCAATTCAAATTTAATTACATTCTAGCTAAGTAAAAGCAAACAAGAAAGAAAGTGCATGGGGAGGAGAGAGAGAGAGAGAGAAATAGCTTACATTTAAAGATGAAACAACATTATGCTAAATCTTCAGATCTCCCCAAGTACAACAGTCAATGTGAGACAGACAGAGGGACAGAGATGGGTCAGCCCTGAGATAGATGGAAAGCCATAATAAGCTTCACTGCATGCCAAAGATGGAAGGAAATGGGAAAGTTAGCAGATTGGTTCAAGTGATCCAACTACCTGATTCTGTACCTGGGAGTGCCTCTTAGTTCTCCATTTAGCTACTATCCAAAGCACTCAGGCTTCCTTCTCAAGTTGCTTATTATTTCAGAAAACTCATTCACACTAAAGTGTAAATGGCTGATGTTAACTTTCCCCATCCCTTGCCTGGAATTGCATTTTACTAAGAAGAGAACAAGGGAAGACAGAAAAACACACACATTAGCCCCTAAAAATGAAATTAAAAGCTCAACTAGCACATAAATGAGGTATGTTGGATGGCCATGAGACTAGATATCAGGTAATTACGATTCAACGCCCATGAAATATTAGTGTAAAATGGTGGGTGATGGAGTAAAAGGTAACTCATGTTCCTTCTTATAGAAAAATTTAAAGGTCACTTTTGAGGGAAATGGTGATAATTTCTGTAGAGGGCAAGATGAGTTTGAGGTGCTTATGGACATCCAGTGGAGATGTTCATCAGGCCTTGAGATATTTTTGTTTGGTTCAGAGGAAAGAGCTGCACTGGGCCATGCAGTTGGGAACAATTAACTCAGATGTAAAGCCGAAGAGCATGAGTGGGTTTACCCACAGCAAAATGCATAAGTGAGCATAGATGAAGGTCAAGTGCAGGATACTGAGGAACAAAAGAAAAATCAGGAGTGCTCAAGAGACTGAGAAGTTGTAATCTGAGAGGTAGGAGAAAACCCACTGCTGTCAAACATATTAAGGAAGAAAAATGATTTTGAAAGTACTCAAAAATGTGAAGTAAGAAGAAATTAAGTAAGAAAAGAATTGTGGGGGAGATGTCTATGCGGTGTGACAATTATGAGGTCATTTGTGCTCTGAACAAAGGTAGTTTCAGTGAATAATATGGCTGGAATTCACAATGCAATGGGTTGAGGGAGTATAGAGTCTAAGTTACTCTTTTAGAAAATTTGGCTTTTAAAGGAAGGTGATTAGCTAGAAGGATGCTTTATAAGATGTCAGGAATTTGAGCCTGCTCCTGTGTTGAGAGGTAAGAGTCAATGGGAAGGAGAGGTTGATAAAGAACAGGAGCATTATTGATGGGACAAGTTCTTCACAGAGTTAAGAGGAAAACTCTACATCATGCACACAGGGTTTTCTTTGGGCAGAAAAAGAAACACTTCCCCCTTTATGAGAGAAGGAATAGATAATTGTGAGAACAGATGGATTTTTAATGAGGTTGATGGAATTCATGCCTGATAGCTTGATTCTTTATTGTTAATTAGAAATCCCTGTCATCTACAGAGAGGAAATGGGGGGAGTTTAAAGGTCTTCATAAAAGTTGAGAAAGGTTAGTATAGCCAAGGCAGAAAGTGAGAAAAAATTACCCAAGCCCAAGTCCCAGGAGGGGATCAGGGGCCAGATGGAGGCATGATATCCAAACTCTGGTCCCAGATCAATATGCACCTTTTCTTTCTAGGGCTCAGAAGCAGAGAAATAGGGAGAGATTGTTGGATAGAACAAAGATGAAGGATCTCAGAATTCAATCAATAGCAGATTGGCAAGGTGATGAGGATGCTGGAGACTCTGGAAAGAGAGAGTGGTTATAATGCACTTTGCTAGCTGTATCTTAAAACCATGCAGTGTGTGTGTGTGGGGGGGACTGTTGTAAAGCCTAGTGAAGGAAATGTGTTTGTATTAGTGAAATGGTTTGTAGTTTACCCCATGTAGACTGTCCACAGGGCATCGTTAATCCTAGGCTTGCTACCTTCTGACTTTTCTCCCTTCTTTCTCCATCTTTCTTTTTCTTGACTTGTTCAGCAGGGCTCAACGTGACTACAAAGGCACACCTGCAACCACTTCCCTTCACCCAAAATGGCTTCGAATTCAATCTACACTCAAAATAGAAATTATTTTTTATTGCATGACATTTGGAAATCTATGAGCTTCATCTTTCCTTCTAGTGACACAGGTAATCAAAGCCAAGTTACATTTGATCTTCCTAAATAGCAGGTGTAATCATGCCAACAGAGCACACCTATCCATGCTTTGAGTCTCACACCCCCCACCTGTACCACAAGGAGATGAATTAAGTGATTCCAGAGTACATGCCCTGCCCTGACAATGTTCTGAACCTCTAACCTCTAACAGCCTAGTCTAGCGCAAATTTCAGCACCGAGGCCAGAGCTCAGCAGCACTAGCAGCTGCTTGGACAGAGATGCAAAGCTGTTTTAACCTTTCTGATTCTGGTTCCAGTTCCAAAGTTTCAGAACTATGTAATTAACCTGGGTCGGGGCTGTAGATCTCTGCTGCGCATAGCTGGCAGATGGGTAGATTGGTATGAAATTGTTGACAGACAAGTGCAGGGGTGAATCATAAACAAATTTATGAACCGAGGGTCTTTCTATACTCATTCACTCTTTCCCTACCCCCACTTATCCATTCCCCGATTCCTGGTGGTGCATTCCCAGTGATCTGTGGCTGCCAGGGATTGCAGGAGGGGATTCCAGGATGGAATGGGAGGTGGACTGAGTTGGAGGCATCTGTGGCTCCAGGCCTGGCTCCAGGCCTGCTCTGATAGGTGTAACCTTGTGCAGGTCCAGGTCTCCTCCCTCTCTGGGAGTTAATTTATTTATGAGGTTCTTGAGCCAGATGACCTCTAAAATTCCAAGGAGATTGTCTCAGCCTTTCCCCAGAAGCACATCCTGAGTCTAGGATTCAAGTTCATTGTGTTGTGTTTATTTGGGAGGTGAGCCCAAAAAATACCAGTAGCAGAATGAGAATGAGGAAGTAAGACAGGAAAAAACCAACACAATGTCTGTAAAGAATCAGTTTACCAGTGAGGTTCGATCCCATCTTTTGGGATCTTTTGGGAGTTGGTGTAAGACAGGTGTTTCAGAGTTGTCCCTTGTGAGAGGAGATAAAGTAATTCATCTCCAAATTCTTACTTGTCATTGATGGGGTCTTCTCTCAGGGAGATAGCTTTTACAGCCTTCACAGGGTGGGGGGCATGTTCTTACTGCTAAAGCAAGCCCTCGGGCAGGGAGATGCAGGTGCTTGCAATAAGAGGCTCTCAGCAGTCACAGAACCAGTGAGTGCTAAGGGGACATGGGCAGGATCCTGACAGTATCTGCCATGCATAGTTAATGCCCTTAAAATTCTATGGCTTCCTTCAGCCAAACCAAGAGTGAGAAGAACCATCCGTTTGGGAGGACTAGTAGGAAAGTTTTTGCTTTGAATGTCTGACTCTCCCTTCCTCAAAAGCTAAAAGCTTACAAGTTCTGAGAGTCTTTCCTGGATTAAGAAGGCTGATGGTCTGTGTTATACTCTCAGGCCCACTGGTTACTATGGGCAAATGATTCAACCTCCATGAACTTCAACTTCCACACCTGCAAAGAAGAAACACTAATTCTTATCTTGAAGAGCTGACATCCCTGTTAACTAAATGTACTGGGAAAGTGGGGAAAAGAAGCCCGGCTGGTGTAGCTCAGTGGATTGAGCATGGGCTGGGAACCAGAGGGTCCCGGTTCGATTCCCAGTCAGGGCACATGCCTGGGTTGCAGGCCGAGTCCCCAGTGAGAGCCATGTGAGAGGCAACCATACATTGCTCTTTCTCCCTCTCTTTCTCCCTCCTTTCCCCTCTCTCTGAAAATAAATAAATAAAATCTTTAAAAAAAAGTGGGGAAAAGAAGAACTGGGCTGGGCTGGGGCTAGGGGAACTGATGGGAACACGTTTAATTCCTCCATTAGACTGTCATGTTATAGCATAGAAAGGGGACTAGGGAAATGGAGCTGAATCTGATCCAACTTATATATCCAAGGAGGCCACCAATATGATGAGGATACGGCAGTGAGAGTCTGCATTAATGGGAGTACACGGAGTTCTGTGTGTATGTGGGGGTGGTGGATATCTTGGCTTTAGATAAGACTTCTGCCTTGGAGCATCAGATGTCAAATCAGATTAAGTTGATAAAGAAAATAAGACTTAGATTTAGAGAGCAGAAACCACCAAAGTTGGGAATCATGTTCTAGGACAGTCTCAGCAAGAAAACGAACCGACATTCATAATCTGGAGGGAAATTGGAGGGTCCCTAATGCTATATGTTTAGGGCTCATATCATAAACTTTGATTAGAACTGAAGCGGCCACAGAAATATTCATCTGAAGCCTTCTTTATGGAAGCAGGGATGTGGTATAAAAAATACGGACATCATTGGTAAAATGTAGCATGACTTAGAAATCAGTTTCCTGCAAGCAGCAACACAATCACTTTGATAAAAAAAAATTAACAAAGTAGAGATAAAGGATTCTTGTGACTTCTCTTCACATGCATGGACTTGCATGGACCTTCAGAAACTAGTGGCTTACATGAAAGGAGTTAGATGAGGGTCTTCATCAGAGTGATCTCTTGGATGAAAGGGAAGGATCGGGGCATTCAGAAATCGATATGTCTGGGAAGAAGAGGGAAGACGGTGGCGAGACAGGGGGAGCAGAGCCCACTTCCTCCTGCCCACTGGTTGATTTTCTGAGGAAAGGGGCGAAAACCCAGCAGTATTCCAGCACATATGATGATTGATGCCCAAGATTACAGGGGAATTTGAACATTCATACGGTGAGACATAAAAACCTGGAACTGTGAAAAGACCAGAGGTAGTCCTGGACAGGGGCCAGTCCAAAAAACAGAGACAGTGAGGCAAAATTAACTTTGCTACTCCAGAGAACTTGACAGATTAATTTAAGAAACAGAGGATAGCAAGAAGAGTCTCACAAACAATGGAAGACAAAGAAGCAACCCCCAAATGAAAGGAAAGGAAGAAGCCCCAGAAAGAATGATAAATGAAACAGAGGTAAGCCAACTATCAGATATTGAGTTCAAAGCATTGATTATCAGGAAGCTCAAGAAGCTCGATGATCTTGCAGAGAATTTCCAGAAACTACAGGGAAACTACGATGAACTCACTGCAAACTATGTCAGCATGAAAAAGGAAATAGAAACTATCCAAAAGGGCCAAGTGGAAATGAAGAATACAATATCTGA
>PVJI01024287.1:0-22206 GCA_004026765.1 Micronycteris hirsuta
TGAGCCCCTGGCCCCCTCGTGCATAGATCATGGACTTAAAGCTCAGAGAGAAGAAATCCCCCCAGTAGCAGACCTGCCTGGATACAAAAGAAAATAATACCCTA
This sequence comes from Micronycteris hirsuta, assembly GCA_004026765.1. Taxonomy (NCBI): domain Eukaryota; kingdom Metazoa; phylum Chordata; class Mammalia; order Chiroptera; family Phyllostomidae; genus Micronycteris; species Micronycteris hirsuta. The sequence goes on from PVJI01024287.1 coordinate 105, forward strand.
CGTGCCATTCACCCATTCATTTCCAGGTAAAAATCCCATAGAAAGTAGGAAGAATTTAACCCACCTTCTTTTACTCCACAACATAGTTCCAGATAGGGTCTTTGGTTTTATTTTCATAGCCAAGTCCTATTCTTAATGTGTCATTCTGCATTTCAATGAAAGCCTTCAAATATGAATGTCTGAGATAAAATTAATGTTTCTCTTAGTTTCTAGCTGTTAGAGTTTCTGTTTCCTCAAAATCTCTTCTAGTTCCAAAATCTTTCTCAGAGGTGACTCTTGAGTCACTGTCTTTGCGTTGCAAAGCCTATGCAATCTTCAGAGAGGCCCTTCTTTCTGTTCCGAGAGAAACTCATTCCAATGGAGACTGTTTCTTGCAAAGTGGATCGCCCCCTGGTAACGACCAGAACGGTAACACCCAGGCAAGGGGCACGTATGGGCCAGGCTACACGGTTTACATGTAGTAGTTTCTTTAACCCTCCAAACACCCTGTAAAATCAGTTTTCAGTTCCATGTGTTTAAGAGCAGCTTCAGGAGATTAAGATGCTCTGGGTCACAAATTGGTGAAATCTGGAACTAGTACAACCTTGTGTGTTTTATTTTCTGCCATACTACCTAGGATAAAAAAAGTGAAATGTGTAAATAAATGAGGCTGCCTGACAGTTCTAGAGCCTAAGAAGCTGAGAAATATAAAATCTTCCCGTGGTGACTCGGGAGTTGAATGTGCGGCTTGGATACCAGCCGCCCCAATCATGCAGAGCCTTATTTTGATTGACCTTCATGATGTTTGACTTCAAGTCGAATTCATTGCCAACACTTAAAACAATGCAGAATTCATGTAAAAATCAGGATTGGTAACTTCTATTGAAAAACCAGAAGAACCAGCAAGACTGGCTCCACATTCCCACATAGTGACCCTGGGGGATGCTGAGCAGCAGATGAGCCTCGCATCAGACACCGGTCCCCCAGACACCAGGACCTGGGCTTTGCTGACCTAGCCTGAGTGCTCCGCCCCCTTTACTCCATGGCATCCAATCTAGAGAAATTAGGGGGGTAAGATGTTCTCAACTGCCCACACATATGGTGTGTCAAAAACTGTGAGAAAGGACATAACTTGTACCTTTTCCTCAATGGTTTCCTCTTCAAAATGACCCAGAGGTTGTGAGGGTTTAGAGACCAGCCCCGGACCCTCAGTGAAGATAGTTTTGCCTTTGGTTACTACCAGAATGACCCTGTAAGCAGACCGCTGCTTCACACCAGCTGAAACTCTAGTCTTGGGTGGGATGGCAGAAGTTTAAACTTCAGAAGAGAAATAGGCAGGAACAGATTATATTCTCAGACCCAGTTGCTTTCCTTATGGTCATGGAAGCAAGAAGAGAAAAGCAGAGAGGAGACGGCTCTGCGAGACCAGTGTCTCACGCAGACTTCCTGCTAGGCATCAGGAGCTGCTCAGGATTGTGCAAACACTTTTACAGGAAAGTCATGGTCATAGAAAACCCCTAAAATCAAAACAGAGCTGGAAAAGAAGAAAGACCACGCATTCGTCTTTAAACTCAGAAGTGGAACCCCTGGGACTTGGTTTTCTATAACAAGACTGGAAACATTATTAACATTAATAAATAAACATCTGGACTGGCTTGCAGTCTAAATTTAAGTGTCCCAAATATGTTGGCTCTATTATAACTACCCTGCACTTTCCTAAATTCACCAGCGTTTCTTCCGTCCTACACTTCCTTTGACTCTTTCGATTCAGGTCTTATTTTCCATGAAAATGAGCCTGGTTACATCAGTGTCGAAGCACCAAATGTCCACAAAAAGATACGGAATTAGTCTTGATTGCATCCCTCATATTAGGTAAATGTGGGTCCTTTTAATTAGAACCATGTAGTCACGCCATTTGCTTCTTTCTTTCATGTAATCCTTTTTGCTGTATTCCAAGGCTGCCAAAATTTATCAACAAAATTTTTGTTGAGCTAAAATCAAAACTGGAAGCCATTATGAAGCACTCTGTTCATTCCAATTTTGAATGCAGGATTTAGGCTGGGTAAACCCAGGTTTGGATAGTATTAGGGGGGAAAGATGTAAAATATGGCAGCATGCACCAGATTAAGCCATAATCACGGCCAAGTTTCACTTGGATCCTCCAGTGAACTCCAGAAGCAAGAGTATTTATGAAAGTACAGATCAGCAAAACACATCCCCACCAAGAAAAGTGAAACAAAACCAACACACAATGAAATGAGACAGCTACAGAGAATCCCGCTCATAAACACAGTGGTCCGACCTAATCCGTCCCTGTCACCTTCACTGGAGGACATGAGTCCCGGTCCTTGGGCTTCCACAGCCTTTTTCTAGCTGTAAACCACGGGGTTGCTTTGCACAGACCCAATGCATGGAACCAGGGCTAATCTTTCACAGGCCCTCTTGCTTTTCATTTCCCTTGGCTTATGTGAATAATGAAAAGAGAAGACAAAGGACCTAACTGCCCTGTGAAAAGGGAATCCCTTAGCACAAGTGTGGCCACCAGAGCACCAGGTGCAGGCGACAACCCAGGCTGCATTTAGGGACCGCGCTGACACAGTTACAGGAGATTATGCCGTGACAAGCTTCGTGTCATTTAGAAATGCCCCCATGCCCCGACGCCTGGGTACACTGATATGCAGAATCTCGTGTTATTTTTCCGGGTGTTATAGCAACAAAGATCTCAATGTTTACAGAGCTATCCAGTTCTGACTGGCCAGGCTGGGGACTCCGCATCACCCGCTTGCATGAAAGTGGAGTGGAGACCTGGGAGCTGGCACAGCTCTGCCACCTGAGCAGCTGACACCTGAGCAGAAGAGACGGGAAGCAAGCAAACAGTGCTCCTGGATGATGCAGAGTCACCCTCCCCGGGAAGGTGCCCCTAAACCTGTGGTTGGGGCATATATCACTAAGGAGGCCAGACCTGGTAAGTCATATGAAATCTGAAAGGAAAGCAACCCCCAAGTTCTCATCAGATTGTGTACCGGCATGGATTCAGAAAGGTCTGTTGCATAACAGGCATCAGAGCCCATTCCTGAACCTCTGGGGCCGGGGCAGCGAGATGAAACCACCCTGGCAGCAGAAAGGGCAGGCTGGCCAGCACTCTCCCTGGCCCGCTTCTTGTTTCCTGGGTCACAGTGGGGAGCAGCCCTGCTTAGCTTTCCTTCCCACCTAACTGACTCGCTGCCCAGGGCTCAGTATCTCCAGCCCGCTCCAACTCTGGGGCTAATGGCAGCGTGAAGCTGGTCAGGAAACATGTCCTAGAAAGAGCTGTGTCTCACAAACAAGATTAGTTTCAGAACGTGCCATGAAAATAACTATGTGTCACCGGGACCTCACAGTCTGGGGTTCTCGGTGCTGAAGTTGCTTTCTGGAGTTTGTCCGAACTTCTCCTCACTCTGTGACTGACACTCAGACCAACATCAAAAACCCAGTCCTCCCAGCATAGTCTTCGGGGAGCTCGGTCCTGAGGGCAATCGGAGCCTCAGATACAATAAGCCACCGCTTGCAGGTTCTAGATGTGGCCCAGGGCAACCATCAAGTCAGAGTCAAATGGAGCAAGTTCTAGGCCAAGTTCTTTCTTTTCTTTTTTCTTTTCTTTTCTTTGTGTGCATGTGTTCCTATGGGTATTGGGGCTTATTTGGTTACAAAAGTGCGGGATGGATTTTACAAATATGTGCCTAATTTTTTTAATTTGAGGTTTTGTTCTGTTTAAAAGTGTAAATAGCAAGAAAGATGCACATCTCCCAATACTTGAGATGAACATTCCAACAAATAATAAACTGTGCCTTACCACGTAACAAGGGGCATGTGAAGGAAACTGTTGTTTCCATGGTATGGACTTTCAACTTAGACAAAATAAATTTTATACTATGGGGGGGGCGGGTACGGCAATGACTGCAGTAAAGGCCTCAGTGTGTCTCTCTAGATGGACCGGACCTGTATGACAAAAGAGACACACATCAGCAGGACACCATGGTCCTCCCCCAGGGAAGTGGACACATTAGGCCCATCGTCTCCTTAGCAACTGTGGCACTGTTTGCATTACCTGTGTCTACCAGCGACTTCGCCTCTCTTTCCTCCAGAGCTGACTTTGCTCCCACGGAGCCAGCTCCCTGGGAATCCTGGCACACAGAGGGACAATCTGTAGCCACCCTTCCCCACAGCCAAAGGCAGCAGATGTCACCCTCTTCCTCACCACAGCAGGCCTCCTTGTCAGCAAGGAAAGAATTTATTATGAACACGACGAGTGGCCCAGATCTCTTTCCTAAGTACTCTTTCGAGAAAATTGCATCAGCTTGAGTCTTGCCATGAACTCTGCAAATGTACTGTCCATTCATTTAACAAATATCCCTTTGCCCTTCGCTCAGGCATGGCCCTGTGCCATGTCCTAGGCACGCAGCGATACGCAAGGCAGACAGGTCTTCACCTTGGTGGAACTTCAGTTCTATGGGAAGACAGTCAACAGGCACAGGGGTGTCAACCAGTAATACCGTTGCTGGTGTCAACTGTGCTGAAAAGCCAATTAAGAGGATGCTGTCATGGAGAATAGAGAATATCTTCAGACGCTGGCTGCTTGGGAACTTCTTCCCGGATGACATTTCTTGGGTAAGAAGATAGTTCTGCAACGAAACGAACTGGAAACAGTTCATTGACGGGGCCTGGAGAGCTGAGCCACCTTTTCGTCAGAACCACACGTGCCCTCTGGTGCTCCGGGAGCCCGTGGGGGCCTGCAGGGCCTGAGTCCGCATATACCACTGCGGTTGTAGGACCCACTGCTGCGGGCCCACCAGCTTCGTGACCCAGTGGGTCCACAAACACCCAACGTAAGATGGGCGGCTCTGGTCGCGTAGTCGTTTGACGTCCCACAGTCAGGGGGCCGATAGCAGCCCAGGGGCTGCTTTGTGAGTGGGAAATAGTTCTCACCTGCATGTGACTCCCTGCAAACCTGGGTTCTGCTCTGTGAGTCAACCGTTAGATCTCGCCAGGGACTCCGTGTGACGTCCCGTGACCTAGTCCTCATAGATCTGCTTGGTCAGAAATCCCGAGAAGCAGGCTGCTTCTGCTGTGGCCTGGACCTACTCTCCAGCCCTCGCTTTTTCTTTGCCCCACTCAGAACTGGAAGCCTTCACATCGTCCGAAAACCGGATCAGAGCAAGATCTCCAAGCGCTGCGCACCCTGTTTCCAAAGCACGAAGAGGCCTGACGACGTCATGCTTATTTTTTAAGTGGCAGGAACTTATAGGTGCCAAAACTTATTCTTTAAATGAGAGGGTGTGACAGGGTTCTCCAGAGAAAGAGAACCAGTACAATATATAAACTTACTAAAGTTATACCTATTTTAAACCATATTCACTACGGAAAGGATCCTTACTAGGAAGAACTGGGAGTGCCACACTCCGTCTGCGAGCCGGAGACCCAGGAAAGTGCGCAGTGCATCTTAGTCCTAGGCTGAGGGCCTGAGACCTGGGCGGCCGTGGAGTGATGGTCCCCCTCGGCTGGAGACGCCGAGGTGAGATGTCCCCACTCGAGCCACTGGGGTGGGAATTAAATGGGTAAATCCCGCCATCTTTTGTTCTGCTCAGGCCCACAAAGGATTGGATAATGTCCCCCTTTACTGGGGAGGGCAATCTCTGTACCGAGCCACTGATTCCCATGCTGATCTCACCTGGAAACACCCTCCCAGACACACCCAGAAGTAATGTTTAATCTGAGCACCGGTAGCTAATGAAAATTCACCATCACAAGTCCACATCCACAGGTTCTCTGGCCACACTTAATCTCGTAAAGACAATAACAGGGTCCCAACGATGCCTGCTGTGATAAAACCATCCTGCAGGCAACCAAAATATACTCACGTTCCCCTTCCGCAGAAGAGGAGGTGCGTTCCTTGTGAGTTGTACTCTTTTTCTCCTTGATGGTGCATAAGTTAAAAAACTGTGATATAAAAGTGACACATCTTCCATCACATAAGAAGAGCATGAGAGGAACAGAAATGAAGGCTGTAGCTGGTATTTAGAACCCCCCTCTTCTGCTCCCCATCCTGGGTTCCCTGAGCCTGCAGCAAGCACCTCACCTGGCTGAGGCTCTTCACCAGGTGGATGACACACACCTTCGTTCCTGAAAAGCCTGTGCCCCTAGTGGCCCTAGACTGGGTTGTAGTTGTCCATGACCTTACTCGCAGGCAGGCAGTACTCAGAGACACCCCACGGGAGTTCCTGTACCCCAGCCATCGTCTTCGTACCGCCACATGGAGCAACCCAACCTCCTCTTGGCAGTGGGACCAGTCACCAGCCAGCACAGTGACTCTCTGCTTTGCCTGCTGACTCAGAAGCCTCGGGAGCCCAGAGGGCCCGGGCAGCAGTCTGACCTTGCAGTTCCGGGGGATCATTGTTGTGTCTCCGGTGAGGGCATTCCTCCCTCGCCACTAAGGATGCGAGACTGGCAGAGCATGAAGCTACAGAAACAGGAAGCAAAGGTTTGGCTGATGGATCACTGGGGGCAAGAGCAATGCTGCCTCCCCCATTTCTACCTGATGTCTTTAGGAGTATTGTAGATGGTTGTATTAAACGGGGATGTGATTGAGGTCAAACATCTGTGTGGGCTTAAGGGGGATGCTAATCTCTGCCACACACACAGGGGCTGGGGGGACAGAATTTTTTTTTTTATTTACCATCTTGACATGGGTGACGTCCACGTGGTCTTTCCTGCTACAATAGCTCTTACTCTGCAGGTTAGAGAACCAATGTGAGTACTTGGCCAGATGCTAAATGCGTCCACCCTGGTTATTCAGTTGGGAAATCACAAAATGATGACCTGGTGAGCCTAGAAGTGCCCCGGGCCCACTTTGAGATGGTCCCAGGACCAGAACTCCGTTTATCAGCTGACCCCCATTCTCCCTCAGTCTAACACGAAGCCAGAGGGTGTTCTGGGTCCCCAGTCAGTAGCATCCTCTCAGACCCTCTAGCCAACAGCCCTTTAGAACCTGAGTATTCCCCAGAATCTGAGACCAAAGTTCGTGAGCCAATGCTCAATTAAGAAAGCGCCCTCAGGAAGACTGCAAAGAGATTGAGAGAAACTGAATGCAAAAAAAAAGGTCGAAGCCAAGGAAAAGTGCAACTTGGGGCAAAGTCCTCGCCTTGGACTAATTTAGCGGGTGAGCTTCCAGGTGAAAGTTATAACTGAGAGTAAAGGATCCAGATGGGAGGCGAGGGGACTGGTCTTTCATACCCCACATCAGGCCACCACCGGGGCATTAAGTGCCCCCAGGGGTGGGAGCAAGGGGGTGAGTGTACACCCTGGGCACTCCTGGCTCTGCTGAGGAGCCGCCAGCGATCCGTAGAGAGTTGCAGGTATGGCCTGTCAGCAGCGACATCATAAGGAGATCAGGGGGGCGATACGCAGACGGGGTTCCAGCGGAGCATTGCTGCAGCTACCCCAGGAGTTACACCGGCAAACGAAGGCCGAAGGGCAGTGACAGTCGAAAAGAATAAAAAGGACGAAAACCTGGGGGGAGAGGGAACGTTAAACAGGGAGAGCTGGGCTCTGTGGAAGAGGACAGCCAAGACCAAAGAAGTGAGAACGGGTCCCCGTTGTCCGAACACGCCCCCCTTCCTCCCATTTCTCCAACGGCCACCGACGCGCCCCTCTCTCCCCACCCCCACGCACCCCTCTGGAGGAGGAGTTCTCTACCAAACAGTGCCCACACTGCGGCCTCCATCACACGTGTTCTACTGGCTAACTTGCGTCTCAAGAGGAAATGTAAGAATTAAATGTCCTGGGAAAGGAGCTGAGTGGCTCTGTGTAAGTTACTCAACCACATCAAGCCATAGTTTCACAGTTTTAATGTGGGTAATACCCTACAAGGAATTTTGAAGATTAAGTTTTAAAATCTATCAAGAAATGACTGGTACAATGCCAGGCATATATACAGTAGGCACTAAATAAATAATAGTTTCTTGTTGCTTTAGACACTTCCCCAGATTAGACTATATTTTTCTTTTCCTGACATTTTCCAGAACAGTTGGGTTTCTGCCATCACACTAGGTTGTGACAGGGGATTATGGGTCAGGAACAGCCCATCAAAAACCCCGAAACCAAGGGGCGAACTCAGATGTCACCCCGGCTGGCAGACCTCTCAAAGGGAAGGCACTCACAGTGTTTCTTTAGTTTTTGTTTCTATGGTGAGAAAAGGTTTACTTTGTATAGGGTGTTCAAACAAATCCCGTTACTAACTTATGTTTTCAAATACATGACGGCTGTTTCCCTGATGCCTGATGTCTCGGACCATCACCCCTGCTAAGCCTCAGCACACAGGTATCTGGGAGAGAGGTCTCGTGGCGTGTGGGTGTGTGAGAGCCGCTCTGGCAGTCTTCTCTAGGAATCTCTATTTCCACCTGACTTGAGTATCTAAGCACCAGCGATCCTTGAAGCAAAGGTCTCATCTGTAAAATTGGTCCTAAGAGACAAAGCAAGAGAAACATGTAGTTAGGGAATGAAAAGTGAAAATGTGTAAGACATTGGGGGTGGGAGCGCACAACAGAAGAAGTTATGGGAATGGATGAGAAAGCAGTGGACAATAAAGATATACAGTTCTAGTTTACTACTTGTAATTTCTAACCCCAAAGTCAGTCATCCATGGTGGGAGAACGAGTGAATGGAGAGACTCACAGATACTGAAGATAATCATTGATTGATAGCTGTTGAAATGAATTATTAAGGGGGAACATATTCTGAATTTCTAAACAGTTATGCACTACAATTCCCAGACAGAGCTTTTATTTTCTTTCACGTGTTTTTGTCATTTTGCTACAATGTATTACCACCTGGCACCCTTTTGTTCCCCAGCCTGGCCCCATAAGAATTCAAGTTGCTTGGCAACTGATCCATCCACTCAAGTGTCTCAAGGAAATAACCCTCGCTCCTAGGACGGTGCATGATCCGAGTTATTATAGTAAGCTCTAGTGTTTACACCTAAGCTTGAAGAGATAATCCTCGTCCACGGGATTTCCAATGCAGTCTATGAAAACCCACTTACAAGCCAAAAAAGGTAAACAAATGAGAGCTACATAACCTGTTCTTTCTTTCAAGAACTATTCATTTGACACCACATGGACAGACACTGTACATGTTAGTCTAATGCTGAAACATTCCTTGGTCATATATGAACCAGGAAAACATGGAGACAAACCAGGACATTTGTAGACAAACAAGATGACAATTATTAGCTATTTCTAATATTCTAAATAACAGAAGCCACATCCTCCATGTAATGTGATAGAAGTGCTGTATTTTTCACTCAAAACCTTCAGCCTTTTCAACCCAAAGCTCGCAAACACATACCTGGGCCCGTATCCTCACACCCCCTTCTAGCTGAGGTCGCTGCTCGCCATGCTTTCACAGGGAGCAGAAAAGCACAAGGAGGAAGATGGTACGTTACCTTTGCTTCAAAGGTTTTAGGGCTCAGAGAGCTAGAGACAGAAGCTGCTCTTCCGGAAGCTGCAGGGCCCATAGGATCACAGTGTCTGTTGCCTTACATGGACACATTTATCAGCCAAAAGGACACAAATCTTATGAGCAAGACATGGGAGGGTGGCCTGGAATGCCTCCGTCCCCTTACGAATGTCATTATGCTTTCCGTGTCCTGGGAGGGAAGTGCCCACAGCTGGCCGCAAGGTCAGGTTCGTCCCATCACAGCCATTGCAACTAGAATGTTGTTTGCACACGTATTTTGTTCTCTGTACAGACATGTTACTATGAACTGGAACTCTTAATAAAACGATGACTTCTTTCCCCAAAAGGAAACCATTTAGACTCCCATACAGGGAGCTTTCTTCCAGCAAAACCTAGCTCTCTTTTTTATTTATTGGCTAAGAAATAAAAAGGCATAAGGAATTGAGAGGAAAAGTCAGACCCGTTCACAGAAGCACTTCCCAAACTGACAGGTACACAGACGTACGGGGCCATCCAGCTCACTGTCCAGAGCTGACATGATGAAGCTCCATTGGGGAGGAGTGTGGCTTTGAAGTTGTATTTTACGGGTAAGTGTTACCAATAATGAAGTCTCCCCTCAAGTCTGTAGTAAGTGGCTTGAGCCCAACCCACCCTAACTCTGCCTACATGATCAGGACATTTTGCCCTGAATTAAGAATATCAAAAATGTGTGCAACTAAATTAAAACCATCAGATTCTTTTTTTTCAACTAACAAAGCGGTCAAGATTTTGAAGGCCCATGCCCAGTGGAGCTGGAGCTGGGACTGTTAGCATTTCCACGTTCTATTAATACAATGGCACAGACTTTGGATATGGTATAAACCTTCGTAGTATGGAATAAGCCTTTGGAGGAAAGCTGTCAATATAAATCCATCAGTTTTCAATGTGCAAAACAGCTTGATCTAGCAATTTTATTTCTAGGAATTTCCACCTAGCAAAGCTGGGCACTAAGAGATAGCTGCAAAGATGGCCACACAGCCGTTTATAACAATAAAAGGAAACAATTCATAAATTAGACAATAGGAGATTAGTTTAGGCCTTCATCTGACAGTTCTTTTTGCATACGCACCATTCTTCTGGGGACACAGCAGTCCGTTTTAAGTCGTTCGCTCTCAGGGATCTTGCATTTCAGTGTGGGAAGGACACAATTCTAAAAATACAACATCTATGAAGAGAGCAGGGGCAGCTGATGTAACTCATTTGAGATGTAAGATGTTGGCCAGAATAACTGCACAAACAGCACTGTTGAATCTCTATGACCAAAAATGTCACTTCGTCACACCTGAGCCGAGCCCCCAGGAGAGAAGGGCAGTGAAGACCCCTGCGGCCCTGCTGCCCTCCACCCATTCGATCCACTCGCAGTGCGGCAGGGCAGGTGCTCAGTGGCACACGTGCTGCTGAGGAGGCCATGTTTTCACAGGAAGAAATGTTCAAGGCTCCATCATTGAAAAAAATATATAGGCTGCTTCACAGTGAAGGAAGTGTCCCATCCTCAACACTCACTGAAAGGTGCCCCCGCCCCCACAGCGGCGTTCCTGCTTCTTTATGTAGAATGTCCATCGTGAGAAGGGTCATCTTTACACTCTTACAGGTTTACAGAACCTTCCCCTAGAGACACCCAAACGCTTTGGGTCTAGCTCAGTCCTAATTGAGTGTAAGGCAAGACCTTGCCCAGACTCAGCCGTGTCTCCACTTATACATTAGAAAAGGGGAGTTTTGATTTTTCAGTAAATTCCTGGGAAAGTTACTGACTTGGAACAAGTCCTTGAGCCAGAAACACCTGCGGAGCTGGCACCAGAATGACCTACATCGGCTTCCACACCCAGGCTTCCTGCTACTTCATAACTGATCCTTCTTCCTCATACGTTTTTGGGCAAGGAAGGTAGGTAGAGCCTGGTAGAACACCATCCCGAAAATGGCCTCAGGGCAGTAAAAGCCCTGGGCACGTGTCCATACAGGCCTACAGACCAAACACAAGTACAAGCTCAGAAGCCTCCGCCCCCAGTTCCCTCACCCAGCAGTCCAAGGACTTGGCTCTCATAACCTGAAAGAAAACAGGAAAAGTTGTCAAATCTTAGTTTCCTTTCTGAGTTGATTACTCTCAAAGCTCACCATCAAAGATATTAAAAGGACGCATATGCTAGGCTAGCACAGATGAGCGGCGCGTCTTTGATAACCCCGATGGCGTTTTCACTCCCTGCACACCTACAATCACGCACTCGGCGCCCAATCGTGTCTCTCCAAGGAAACAGCACAAGAGATAACCACCAGCTCTTTGGCCAGTCAAGTAGGAGCTGTTCAAGCTTGCGTGTGGTAGGGTAGGGTGTTTTCTTGGACTGATGTCTTCTTCAGAGAGGTCTGTATATTTTCTTCGGAGAGTCCTGTATATACAGTACCACATCAGCTGATCACTTTTTTAAGCAGAAATTTCCATTTATGTATTCCTGAGCCCCTGAGAAAATGGAAAATAGGATTTGACGCTATGGCACAGCTATCAGGAATCAGGAATCCCAAACTCACTCTGTACACAGGCAGCACAGACCTGGTGAGTCTCCCGTCACCCAGTCTGGTTGATGTTGGAGGTTTTATAAACACTCAGCTCAGCATCTGAGAGTCGTGTGCTGTTGTGTGGTCTTGCTTCCGCGCCGCTGTAAGTTGTATGTATTTTGTTTGTTTGTTTGTTTATTGAGTTGTTCTTTACTACCTCGGCTCTAGCTTTTCATTTAAAGCCAAACGAGCACATCAAATGAAAACATTAACTCTAAAGACAGATCCGGCAGGAAATTCCAAAGTTAAGTTTCTCACTGCAATTTTAACTTTCCCATGACACCTATTCTCTGTACTCTCTGTACTGGTTAGTATCTCGCCTGCGTAGCTGTGTGTAAAGAGCCAGAATGTGACCTCAGTCACACTCGTTTTATTTTTACTGAGAATGTAAGAGGGAGTGATGAAGAATCAACGCAGGGCCAGAGGTCAGCAGGCTGGAACGCAAACACTGAGGCAGAAGGTTACAGGAGACACGCGAATTTGGGAGAACAGAAAAGGAAGCACAGGGCCCAGATGGTGTTCTGTTAGTGAGTGTGCAACTACAGCTCAAGATTTAATATGCGTGTTTTCGCGTACTTCTTTACAAATATCTGTTAAACAACAATTTAAACCCCATCAATTTTTCAAAATTTTTTTTATTTATACGAAACTTAAGCATTTGGTTCTCTTGGATTTCACCTCTTGCTTATAAATCTCCCAACCAGTCACTAAGTGCTTGTAAAGCCCTGGCACCTCATCCATTGTCACTTAATTATGTCATACTACAGCGGGCTTCCTAGGAGGCAAAAACTCTACACAGAAACACTTATAAAGAAAGCCAGGGCAGACAGCCGGACTAAGCCAGTGAGAATAAAAATTGTCACTGACAAGGGGACAGAATTGACAATTAAAGCCTTCTGAACCCAAGGGGAGAAAGAATAGCCCAGAGGTCTGAATGGTTGAAGGGAGGGATGTTTCAGATCCAGGCGAGGGGGGAGGAACCGAGCATAAAACTGGAAATAGAAGATTAACTGCTAAGCCTGCTCAGAAGGCATCAAGAAGAGAGAAAAGGGATTATTAGCGCAAAGGATCTAGGCAGGAAGGGCCCAGGGCAAAGCCTCCTGACGCATCCCGCCTTCAAGTCTAAGATGTTGGAAACTCTGCCCTGTGGGGGGAAGGGCCTCATTGGGGTTGCAGTGGGGTGGGGGTGGGGAGACCTGCCCAAGACACGAGGGAATAAAAAAGGGCTGGAGAAAAAGGGGTTCAAACTTCAGGGCACTATTAATTTGAAAAAAGAGTGATCATCTCCATGATAATACTCAATGCTGGTGAAGATGTAGAAAAACTAATATCCCTATATTCCTGGGGCAGCATCACTGGGTACAACCCTTTTGAAAGTAATTAATATGTATCAAGAACCATAAAACTGTTATTAGCTCTAATACAGAATTTTCTTTTTGGTCATTTGTCCTAAAGAAATATAGAAATTAAACACAGAAAAATCTGCATTCATAGAGTCAAGACAATACTATACATGAAGCTAAAAAATGGGAACACACTAAATACGAACTCATAAGAGATAACCTAAGTAAAATATTGTTGTATATACACTCTGTGAAATAAAGGGACCAGAATTTCCCACCTACAAAGTAAGTGGTATTGTGTTCTTCTCCTCAAAACAAAATTGTTGAACTTGAATCTCATTAAGCTCTTAAATAAAACTTCCAAAACTTCCAATTACAAGAAATATGCCAAGTTGGGAAGAACATCTTAAACTGCCCCTAAGGAAGGGATCCATGAGCAGGGACAACTGACCTACTTCCTTCCGTGGTTCAGCGTGGCCTGTGGGTGGCAAGCCAGAGGTCCACTTTCTGGAGTCCGCCATCCAGAACTTCCTGCAGCGATGGGACCTTCTGCGCCTGTGCTGTCCGTGGGCCACTGAGCACCTGAAATGTGGCCAGGGTGATTTATGATCTGAATTTCCTACTCTCACTTAATTTTAATTAATTTAAATTTAAAAAGCCACTGGTGGCCAGTGGCTACCATGTTGGTTGGATGGCACAACTTTAGATTTAACAGATTTAAGAGACAATATAACCCTATGTCATGCGTAGATTTTGCTGGATCCTGAAGCAAGCAAACCAACTTACACTGACCTGTTTAAGTCTTTGGGGGAAATTTGAATATAATGTTATTTAAGTTCAATGTTAATTTTGTTGATTGTGATAAAGATGTGCAGTTATGTGAAAAATTCCTTATTTTAGAGACCCAAGCTGAAATGTATAGGGATAAAATAGCAAAATGTGATAGTGTCTAGGATTTGCTTTAAAATGTTTCCCCCAAAGAAAGAAAACAGAGAGATGAAGCAACTGAGACCAACTGTAGGCAGTTGTTTAATCTCCATGAGGGGCGTCAGGTTTCATGGTGTTTTTCTCTTTTTTGTGCACATGTTTGTCTGCTTGAAATATTTTCATAAAACAATTTTTAAAACTCATAATTACATGAAAGTTTATTATAAATAATAGTAAGTGAAAAGGCCAAATAGAAACTTGCCCATTCGGCACTTCTGGAACCATTTAACCAATAATGAGCTAAGCACTAATATTGAGTTACAAGTAATCCATATAGGTGTTCAAATTGGCAAATTATTTAACTTATATTTCAGTGAAGAGGTAGAATGCAGTCAGCATGCAAGGAAATGCATATGGAAGTATTCTGAGCAGGTTCGAGTCCACGTCCATTTAGTATAGGGTAAGAAAACAGTTGGAGAACCGCTGTCAGTAACACGTAAATGTGCCCCCACACCAAACAGAGGCTGGACGGAAGCACGCCGTGCCGTTTATTCCATCATGGCGGGTGGGCTCATGTGGTTGAACTAAACAAAGAATAGACAAATTTTCGTAATGTGGTTATGTTACTTTTTAAATGTCACTTAAGCCACAAACTTTTTTTAAAGTAAGATCTATGGTTCGATATATGGAATTATTCTTAATAGACCCCAACGACATTGGCTGCCAAGACGCAAATTTACTCTTCCACACTCTGCTGCCTCCTAAGTGTTTGCAGAGGACACCAATGGGCTGGAACGCAGATACTCACAGGCGCATTCACAAATGCAGTGTAACGTGAAGAGCAAGGGGCAATTTATGTAACAGTCCTGTATGTTTCTCTCTTCTTCTGGTTAAATGGTAATACTTAATATCATCCAATAGTTAACTGTTAGTGGTAGTACTTAGCACTTGCCGTTCCATACACTCAGGACCTTTTTAAGCACTCTCCTTAGTCACTCTCATGACAATGCTGTGTGGTGTGGGGTGCTACCCTGCCAGTGTTGAAGCTGGTGAAACTGAGACACAGAGAAGTTCTGTAACTTGTCTAAGACCACACAGCTAGTAAGCCAGAGCCAAGATTTCCACCCAGGAATGGTGCTGCAGAGCCATCCTCTTAAGCACTGCCCCATGCTAGCCTGGGTGACATCTCCACTGCCTTTGTTCATTTACAGGTCAGAATCCATTTTCTTTGTCTCTCACCACAACACGCACTCCTCCTACCGGCCGTGGGGCTGAAGGCTTCCGGCATCTTAGGAAGAGGAGAGATAGTTTGACTTTATGGGGCCAACGTTTTGCTATGGTCCAACGTGCTCAACATGGCCCTTGGTAGATAACCCTCCCTTCAAGAGTGATGCGTCACCCTCATATCCCCGCCCTGGATGGGCGTAAGTTGTCATGGCCAGCAGGTCAGTTCAGGGGACCGGAAAGAGCAGCCCACCTTGCTGGGGATGCATTCCGCAGTGATTGGTTCAGAGCAAAGCATCACTGCTAACTGTGGCCATGCCACGGATGTTTTACACACAGAGCTTCGATAAGGACGCCTTCGGTCAGCCTCACGGAGAAGTCGAGTTTGTTTTGCTATGTTAGCTTTCTCAGTCACTGAAGTTGAATCTTTTGAAGAGACCCAGTGCTTTTAGGTGCACCTTTCAAACCAGTGGTAGGCAGGACACCGCCTCATTGGACAACGTGTGCGGAGTACACACAAGCTTACCTTACTGCGGAGGGCCCTTTATAACAGCACGTGCGGAATCACAGCCTGCCACCAGTCCTTGGATCAGCAAGAACAGCAGGGGCTCAGCCCCAACTGGGGGCTCTCGGGCAGCTGTGCTTCTTGAATCCCCAGTCCTGTCTCCTACGGTATTCTTCTGGTGCCCTCAGTAGAGCTCATAAGTGTCATATCAGTGGACATTCTTACCATCCTTCTTTCTCCCATAATCACCTCTTTCCTTCCAATCTTCAGCTTCGGATTTGCTGAGGCTTTGGAAACTAGGTACCCATTCATGCCAGTAGTATGAAACTATGAATGAATTCATGTATGAATGTTTAAAAGTGTGAACACATATCCTTTTCCACAGGGGTCTGGGACAGCTTTTTTAAAATTATGCAATTCTGAAGATAATGATTTCTGAGGGCGTTTGAACAACAGGAAAATAAGAACAGGCAACCAATAAAGCCAAAAGTAACTGACACACACAGCCTGCATACCCCACTGCCCTCTGAAATAGCTAGCACAGGGTAGCAAATAGAGTTCCGAGCTTCCTGCAAGTCCTATCAGACGTGAAAAGGTGACCAATGATTGACACACTCACAATGCTTAGAAACTAAAAACACACCAGCCACTCAGAAAAATTACTACCACTCTTGAAATGAAGACCTCAGAGAATTTTTCTTCACAGTGTTGGTAAAATGGATGATGAAAGAAAATAGATTAACATTTTCAATGGCATTCTGACAATAGCTAGTACATTTCAAATAGCAGCTCTAGAAAACCCACTGATATAAGCCAAAAGTAAAGACCCCCAAGCAAAATACACGTGAAGTAAAAGTGAACGCATTGGACTGGGGAGCTACGAGGCTCTCAGTCAGTCATGTGTACAGACTTTAATATATGAACCTCGCGAGGATGATTTTCCTCGATTGAAGGTCACAGGCACCTACTTTCTAACTGACGGCCATGATCTAGAGGTGTAGGTTTATAAACATCGATACGTATGTGAAGTATAAATCAATTTCTTTCATTTAGACACCTTGAAGTACCTCTAGCCATTAGATTTAGAGACTTCTCAGTTCCAGCCATGCTGCTCTCTGCATTTTATGAGAAGGGACAAAGAAGTCTGATCATCTGAGCCCTCACTTTATAATCTTCAGCTTCCAACCTTTGATGAAGAGATAAGACTGAATGGTTTTTAAAGAAAATTGCTAAATTTGTAAATTAGCAAAGTGAATTGAATTAAAGACGAACTCAAATTCACATGCTAACTAGGAGATAGTCTTTCATTCAGAGCCCTTCTCTGAAGTGAATTTAATCAAAGTTTATTCAGTGAGTTTCAAAGCAAACCCACCAACTCCAGCTCACTTCACCTTCCATTTAGGTCCCTCCCAACAGAATGTGAGGACCAGCAGTCCCGGCTTTGGTTCTGTGCAGGGCAGGACCCACTGTCCATGGAAAGCATTTGCGAGTTTGGCTTTCCCGGCAGACACAATGAACCCCCAGCACCACACCCCAGCACCAGGCAGGGGAGGCTTTTTGTCCTGCTGAGTTCAAAGTTCAAAATGTATTTCTTAGCTTAATGCAATGCTAGTGCAAGTGTGTTTAATACATTCATTCTAAATGCCATCAGAGGACGGTGGTGTCAACATTTTGGCTTTGTTTGGACAGCTTTTGTGCAAGTGCAACACCAAGTGTATGAAATCTAATGAGATTAGGCACTCACTGCAAAATTAAAGGCGGGCGACTAGACTTCAAAGAGGTCGCGGCAGTGCAAATCCCCGACTGTATTCCTTGGGCCATTTCAGCCAACTAAAGTTTGAGAATCACCTTTACCAAAAGATTTTCTTCAGAGCAACCCTTTATTAGGATCTTTGATATTAAATACCTCCTAAAGAGGACGTGGGTTGTTGGGTTGTTTTTTTTTTTAGTTTTTTTTTTTAATTCATCATTAAAGAACACTATAATTAAGGAGGATGAAATTGAATCAAGACAAGTAAGAATTAACCAAAAGCTTTTCACAGACCCAGAATTACACCTGAATCCTTTAAAAGCTGTGGATTTTGAGTGTGGTTTTGTTTTGTTTTGTTTTTGCAAAAATAGAGAAAACAACAAAAGCAATTTGATTCCATACAACATGATAATAAATCTGATATTTTTCAGCACAATTAACATTTACTGTGTACTTATTATGTTCCAGGCACTGTTCTAAGTGATTTTTACATTTTAAATTAATTTTAACCACAACCTTATGAGGCTGTTAATATTATTAGTCCCCATTTATAGATTACACCAGCAAACTTACTAAAATTAAACCGTGGTCTAGTGAACTAGAATAACAGACCCAGGGCAGAGCAGGAGACACGTGCGGAAAAACTGAGTGAAAAAGAACCTTGTGTCCAATCACGAGCATTTTTAACTTCAAACAAGAGAGACAAAGGACCCTCCAAGGAAGGGACAATAAAAAAATTAAGAATCTCTGGTCCTGCCATGCCTCAGATTATTAAAAAGTGGACTGCAAGTCTCAGTTATGGTGGTCTCGGGACAACATGCAGAGGAAGAAGAGAAAATCAGACATCAGCGGTAAGTGTTCTCAGTGTGAGGGAATGGAGGAGAGGCAGGGGGGCGGGTTTAAAGAGGGCGTGTCCACAGATGCCTTTAGTGTGACAGACCTAGCCACCACGCTCCCCTGCTGTCACTGGTGGTGAGAGGCCAGTGCAGGAAATGAAGGTTTGGAGAAGGCAGTCACTTTGGCCAGGGGACATAACTGTTTGGCTGAATCATATGAGAAGCCATTGGACCATTTCTACCTACTAAATTGGTCATTTCACCTGTGCAACCTAAGGTTTTTGAGGTGTTCCAGTGGAGAGGCTCCTAATGATGGTATATTCCACTGGACACAGTCTATTCCAGTGAGTGCTGCATATGCAGATTTATGCATCCTCTAGACATGGCTGATGACTTGAAGCCATGTCTGAGGCTGCATTTCCTGGGGCAGAAAAGAACAGAATTGCCTGGGATGCTCCCAGTTAGAAGAGAGAAAGAAGGCAGTGTCGTGTGAGGATAAACAAGAAATTCTGCCATCACTAATGTTAGGCCAGAAATGCTTGCCAATTTAAAGGCAACATCAGAAGCAGAGCTCTGAGTGCAGATGAAGGGTGACCGTGGTGTAAGCACTCTCCATTGGATGACACGTCCCAGGGGCGGATTGAGGGGTGAGCGACAGTAAGGAGATACAGGTGTGCAGTGCAGACACACGTTGCATGAAAGGAACATAGATGCCCTTTCCTTTCTTAATGAGATGACATCATAAATAAGAAGGAGCAGAGACCACTCAGTACTTTCTTGAAGACAAGAGTCCCAGGTATCTTTAACAGCAAGAAAATAAAAATACAGGCAATAGAGCAGCAGACTGCCCATGAGAACAGAGGAAGCCCAGGGCTTCAGCAGCAGGAATATAAATCCCCATAACTTCTGGCTGTAACAACCAGTGGGGGTTGGGGTGCTGGAAGAAACTACCAGGTTTTCAGGAGACTCCACTTAAAGGGCCCACACAGACTTAAAACATCCTCAGACCCACCCCTTCTGGGATTCGGCACCAGGGAAACAGCTAGAAGGGTGCCAGTCGCACAGAGCAAGTGCCAGCCAGGCAAACCTCCAGAAGCCAAGCAATGGCATTATCCCTTCTCCGAGCCCTACCCCACACAGAGCCACAAAGGGTGAAGAGGGTCGCCCCACCCTGGTGACTTTCTAAGGCTCCATCCCACACAATTTATAGATGCCTTTTCTACATAGCCCATGTTACTAAGACAGGGTGTCAAAGCAGCTTTACCTAATACACAGAAACAAACACAGGCAGGCTTCCAAATTGAGGAGACAAACAAATATGACCCCAATGAAAAAAACAGAAGACCCCAGAAAAACAACTAAGTGAAATGGAGATAACCAACCTATCAGATGCAAAGTTCCAAACACTGGTGATCAGGATACTCAAAGAACTCACTGCATATGGCAACAAAATAAAAAAGATCCAGGTAGAAATGAAGGTTACACTAAGTGAAATAAAGAGAAGTCTACAGGGCACCAACAATGGAGGGGATGAAGCTGGGATTCAAATCAATGATTTGGCACATAAAGAAGAAATAAGCACTCAACCAGAATAGCAAGAAGAAAAATGAATTCAAAAAAAAGATAGGCTGAGGAACCTCTGGGATATCTCCAAACATACCAACCTCCAGGTCTTAGGGATGCCAAAAGGTGAAGCGAAAGAGTAAAAAGTAAATTGAAAGCTTATTTGAAAAAAATAATGAAAGAAAACTTCTCTAAGGAAATAAACATATAAGTCCAGGAAGCACAGAGAATCCCAAACAAGTTGGACCTAAAGAGAACCACACCAAGACACATCATTATTAAAATGCCAAAAGTTAAAGATAAAGAGAGAATCTTAAAAGCAGCAAGAGAAAAGGAGACAGTTACCTACAAAGGAGTTCCCATAAGACTATCAGCTGATTTCTCAAAAGAAACTTTGCAGGCTACAAGGGACTGGCCAGAAGTGTTCAAAGTGATAAAAAGCAAGGACCTACATCCAAGAATACTCTATCCAGCAAAGCTATCATTTAGAATGGAAGGGCAGATAAAGTGCTTCCCAGATAAGGTAAAATTAAAGGAATTCATCATCATCAAGCCATTATTATATGAAATGTTAAAGGAACTTATATAAGAAAAAGAAGAAGATCAAAACTATGAACATAAAAATGACAACAAATTCACAACTATCAACAACTGAACCTAAAAAAAAAAAACTAAGCAAACAACCAGAACAAGAACAGAATCATAAATATGCAGATCATTTGGAGGGAGGGGGGAGGGGGAGAATGGGGGAAAAGGAGCAGGAATTAAGAAGCATAAATGGTAGGTACAAAACAGACAGGGGGATGTTATGAATAGTACAGGAAATGGAGAAGCCAAAGTACTTATATGCATGGCCCAGGGACATGAACTAGTGGGGAAACTGCTGAAGGGAATGGAGGTACTGGGCAGAGGGAGGCAAAGGGGGGGAAATTGGGACAACTGTAACGGCATAATCAATAAAAACATTTTTTAAAGAGGTTAGTGGTAGTCAAGGATTCAAACTTGGTGCTCTCTCAAAGCCTTAATGTGTATCAAACACCTGGCCGAGCACCTGGCCAAGCACCAGGCTTCTGTGAGATGGCACACGGAAGTGGCCACTACGAGACCATGTGGGGCCCAATGGGACAGCTAGCCTGTGCTCTGGCATCCGTAGGCTCTTGGGCTTTATCAGAGACATTTCCTGTTTTCTTATCTGCATAATAAAACATCAGACAAGACCTTCAGAGCACCCTCTAAGTCAGAACTTCTGAGATTTAAACTCATCCCCAATAATGGAATTAAAGGGAATTAAAATTCTTACATTGTCTTGACTGACTAGTGCCGAAAGCAGTGCTAACTTGTCCTTGCAGAGCTGCAAGGCGCTCATGAAATTGGGAGGCACTGGGAAGTGCACTGCTGGTCTTGTATTTTGTTGTCAACCTCAGACACCTATTAATATTACCAACAGACAATAGGGCAACAACTCTAAAAAATTTCATTTTTCTCATTTGTCTGAACAAGCAACCTCCAACAAAGTAGCCAGCTAGAAAGTAGATAATGCCGTTCTCACCGCGCTGTTGGAAGTGACTCCATCACAAACGAACTGAGGGCTCTCATAGCGAGTCCATGCACCCTGTCCCCAAACAGCCATATGGATGCAGCAATGCAGCTTCACAATTTCCCTTTTGAGAAACACCACCTCTTTAAAGCATGAGCGACTCAAATGACCACAGTGTTTTAAAACACAGTGTCAAACACCCAATAAAGAACACCCTCCCAGCCACCAGCGGGCAGAGCACAACACAGTCACCTACCTGTAAAATGATCTTGTTTATACCTGGACAGGGAAATATATTTGTCACTCCTAGGCTAGTCAGAGCACTAACTAACTATTTCATTATTTCACAGCTCTCTGCTA
>PVJI01024288.1:0-22193 GCA_004026765.1 Micronycteris hirsuta
TGCAAATAACTGTAATTAAACAAAAAAAATTAATTAAAAAAAAGAAAATAAAAACACATGTGATGATTAAAAAAAAAACTAATTAAAAAGCAGATGAAAGAAAAAAAAATATATACAGGGAGCCAACAGTGACAGGAAGGAAACCGGGGCTGAAATCAATGATTTGGACCAGAAGGAAGAAATAAACATTCAACCAGAACAGAATGAAGAAACAAGAATTCAAAAAAAAAAAAAAATGAGGAGAGGCTTAGGAACCTCAGGGACAACTTTAAACATTTTCAACATCCGAATCATTGGGTGCTGGGAGAAGAGAAATAGCAAGAAATTGAAAACTTATTTGAACAAATAATGAAGGAGAACTTCCCTAATCTTGCAGAAGAAATAGACTTCCAGGAAGTCCAGGAAGCTCAGAGAGTCCCAAAGAGGTTGCACTCAAGGAAGCACACACCAAGGTACATCATAATTACCTTACCCAAGATTAAAGATAATGAGAGAATCTTAAAAGCAGCAAGAGAAAAGAAGACAGTTATCTACAAAGGAGTTCCCATTAGACTATCAGCTGATTTCTCAAAAGGAACATTGCAGGCAAGAAGGGGCCAGAAAGAAGTATTCCAAGTCATGAAAGGCAAGGACCTACATCCAAGATGACTCTATCCAGCAAAGCTATCACTTGAAATGGAAAGGCAGATAAAATGCTTCCCAGATAGGGTAAAGTTAAAAGAGCTCATCATCATCAAGCCCTTATTATATGAAATGTTAAAGGGACTTATCTAAGAAAAAGATCAGTCTATATAAGCAACCATGAATTTTTACAAATTCTGACTCAATTGTTTTTGGCCAGTCTGTGGCTTCCTAAATAGATATTAAAGGAATTATCCAAAACCTAAAAAAAAAGAAAAGGAAGATTGAAACTATGAACAGTAAAATGACAACAAACTCACAACTATCAATAACAGAACCTAAAAAACAAAAACAAAAACAAACTAAGAAAACAACTAGAACAGGAACAGAATCACAGAAATAGAGATCACATGGAGTGTTATCAGTGTGGGAAGATGAGAAATGTGGAAAAGGTACAGGGAATAAGTAGCATAATTGGTACATACAGAATAGACAGAGGGAGGTTAAGAATAATACAGGAAATGTAGAAGCCAAAGAACTTATATGTATGACCCATGGACATGAACTGAAGGGGGGAAAATGCAGGCAGGAAGGACTGTGCGGGGCATAGGGGAATAAAGGGGGGCAAATGGGACAACTGTAATAGCATAATCAATAAAATATATTTAAAAAATTAAAAATGAATCTGCCTTTGACACAGCTATCCCACTTTTGGGAATATATCTGAAGGTACCCAAAACACTAATATGAAAGAACATAAGCACCCCATGTTCACTGCAGCATTATTTACAGTCACCAATATATAGAAATAGCCCAAGTGTCCATCAGTAGATTAGTGGATAAAACAACTATGGGACATTTACACAATGAATACTCTTTGACTGTAAAGAATAGTTTTACCTTTTGTGAACATATGGATGGACTGAAGAACTTTATGCTAAATGAAATAAGCCAGTCAGAGAAAGACAAATACGATATGATTTCATTCATATGTGGAATCTAATGAACAAACTGAACTAACAAGCAAAATGGGGACAGACTCATAGATGGAGAACAGGACAGCTAGTGGGACAGGGAAGTTAGGGGGTGATGCATTGAACAGAAAGGAAAAAGGACTCAAGGACATTGACAAAAATGTGGTGATTGCTGAAGGAAGGTGTGTATAAGGGGACTAAATGGTAATGGAAAAATACGATGAAGATTAAATTAAAAAAATAAAGAGGAGAAGGTACAGAGGGGGCAGAGATCACACATAGTCAAACTCAAATTTTCCAAGAACTGAATTTTTATGTAATAGCACAAAGAGCATAATTTTAAACTTTGCATTAATGAACCAAGGTGGTGATGTAAGTAACTAAGCAAAGTGATGTCCTGCAAACACAAATTAGACCTTTCTCTACAGACAGAAATCAAAGTGTAGCCAACAAGTCCTTGAAGTCCGCTCAATGTTTCATAATTTCATAATTTTATGCCTAGGTTTTCTCAGTTGTAATATGCAAGTGTGCAATGTTGATTAAACGTAATAATCCACAAAATTTTGTTATAGATCTTTAAAATGACCTCACATACTTTACCCATTTCTCAGTCCTTCACTCATTTCTGTCCTTATACAATAAAGTCACATCATTTGTATGGTATATTTAGCTTATTTGAATGTAATTATAGGTGCTCCCTTCTGTCTTTCTCTGTCTTCTATTTCTCTCTTAGGTAATTTAAAATATTCTAAAATTACATTTTGCAGTTGTAATTTCTCCCCATAATTTTTATTACTAAAGCAATAGATAATCATCCTAGAAAATTAGAATATACAAAATATTTTATTAAATATTTTAAAGAACTATATCATATGGTTTGATTTATAAACTGAGTTCTCTCTCTCTCTCTCTCTCTCTTTCTCCTCACCCACCTTCCCTCCTTCCCTCCCTTCCGTTCACTTCTTTGTTGTTCTATCTCTTTCTTTCAGGCCAACATTGAAAAAAAGACATGGCTTATTCTTGATGGATCAATAACAGAATTGGGAAAACACTAAATATGTATCCATATCTCTGCTATGCACAAGAGTGAGCCCAAAGTATAAATTTAGAGGCCAAACAATTGTTTATTATCATTATGGAAAGAAGGACTTGGAAAGGTTTGTAGCAAACTCAATGAAATAATAATGGAAAGCAGTTATGTTAAGTGCCAAGTGAATGGCATGGGCAAAAGTTTTCTGTGAGTGTTTAAAGATGGGCAAGATCTCTGCTCCTCAAAAGTGGTTCTCCTCTAGCCTAGTCATCTCAATAAATATGATCACCATCTTATCCAATCTCTCAGGCCAAAGCTTAATCATCATCCATTAGTTCTTCCTGTCCCTCGCATCCCACAATCAATTGGTACCCAAGTTCTGCCGATTCTGGGTTCAAAATGTATTTCAACTCCATTCACTTTTCTACATCTTTAGCCTGCCACTTCTCACCTAGATGGCCACAATGGCCTTTTAATTCTTTTTCGTTCCTTCACTCTTGCACCACACTCCATTCTGTACAGAAACTTAAATGAGATCATATGACTTTCATGCTCAGAATCCTCCAATGATTTCACATTGCAGTTAGAAAAAAAAACCATACTTCTTACCATGGCTTCTGTCCATATTCCATGGCTATGATCTATCTCTTCTCTATCTCTACAGCCTCATCTCAGGCCACTCTCAGCCTCATCACTACACTTCAACCATACCTGCCTTCTTTGAGTTCCTCAAATGTGCCAAGTTTTTTTTCCCTGCCACAGGGCCTTTGCACTTGCTATGCCTACTGCTTGAGTCTCTTTCCCTCTATTCCTCACATGGCCATCTTCTTCTAATCATTTAACTCTCAGTTTAATTGTTCCTTCACAATGATGCTATCACAGAATCTTTTTTTAAAATTAGGTCATATCCATTAGTATCTGTTTCTTTGTTTCCTTCATAGGACCTTATTGAAATGTGTAATTATTTGTTGGCTTACTTGTTTTTTTAATTTCCCTCATTAGAATGTAAGCTTTATAATAGTAGGAGCCATGTCTATCTTGTTCATCATTGTAACTCTAGCACTAATGAATGAATGAATGAGTGAATGAATCACTGAGTTCATGTGGTCAGGAAAGGCCACCATGGGGAGAAAGTGTTTGAAGTAAATTTTGAAAAGTGGAGGGATAGGCAGAATTTTCATAATCAAGATGAAGGAAAGAATTCCAGGTAGTAATAAAAGTGACATTGTGCCTGGCTTGTGTAGCTCAGTGGATTGAGCGTGGGCTGGGAACCAAGTGGTCCTGGTTCGATTCCCGGTTGGGGCACATGCCTGGGTTGCAGGCTGGGTCCCCAGTGAGGGCCATGTGAGAGGCAACCACACATTGCTGTTTCTCTCCCTCTCTTTCTCCCTCCCTTCCTCTCTGTCTAAAAATAAATAAATAAAATCTTTAAAAAAAAAGTGACATTGCTGAGGTGAGCATGGTTCTAGCATATTTGGGCAACAGTGAAACATGAAAGCTTCCTGTAGTGGAAGGCTCTCATTAGGTAACATAGGAACAACAGGTTAGTTAGTTGGTTGAGGCATGTGTTGAATCTGAAAGAATAGACTACTTTTTTCTTTCAGCGTGGACAATAAAAGAGAATCCATTGAAAATTCTGAAACAGGGTCATGGTGCAGTGTTTTAAGAAAGCTTTCCAAGGAGGAAATTAGTATAAAAGTTTATGGAAAGTATTTCTTAAACAAAACAGATTTTGTCCCACCAGTTAAATGGCTATAGAAGAAAAAAAGATTACCACACATGAGTCAGAAAGTTTTATTTTCACCATAGACCCTAGAATTGTCTAAAGTATTAACTGAGATGATTTGAAAAAAAAAAGATGCAGGGATAAGAAACAGACATAGATGAACTTTTCCTTCCTTTCCTCTAACAAAGAGCTAGTGAACAAAGAAGGGTTATGGGAGATGAGGAGAAAAATACATGAACTTTATCTCCTGTTTTGAATAAATGGGAAGTTACAGTATTAGTGGAACTGATACTTATTTTCAAAAAAGTTTCATGAGGGAAGCTGTCTGATTCATAAACTTCAGTTCTGGAAGTTAGATTGTTATGGCTAGATTACCCTGTATATAGTACATGAAAATGGAATAACTCATCCTCAGCATTTGAAAGTAATGAAATGCATTAAAATTTAGCAAATTGTGAATTTGAATGTTCAAACTTGTTTCGTACCCTAGTTAGGCAAGGCTCTGCAGGAACACACAACACTTTTTCCCAATTCCACCTTTTGTTCATGCTCTTTGTCTCTTCTCAAATTCCCTTCCTCTCTTCTCTTGCCATCCACAAGTAACATATCCTTCAAGCTCCTCTAGCTAGCCTTCTCTGAAAACTTTACTTTCCTGGAGTGCTCTTTTCACAATTCTTACAGTAATTAGAGTCTGTAGTATAACACTCAATTTGATACTTTTCTGTGTTCATGAATTGTTTCATGACTGTCCTTTTCTGTTTACACTTATTCAAACTGTATTGAGTAAGCATCTATCATAATATTGAACATACCACTGGGGTTCATAACAGCTTGTAGAATTGGTTGACTGATAATTTATGTTAAGATTAGTTGCTAGATATAAAATGTCCTGTGTCTGATATACTATCTCAAAAAAGCTATATAATATTACATTAAGAAGGGACACACCTTTGGTGAGGTGACCAAGGCCAAGAGAGCTTCAATGAGTTGGTCAAGGTCATAGAGTTGCTTAGTGGCAGAGTGGACTGTAACTCTGGTTTCTACTTCAGGTTTATGAAATTTGATGATTTTGGAGACAAATACCGTAGGTAAATACAGGCGTTAGTATTTCCTGATAGGGTTTGATAGTACACCAAAATGAGAGTGAATTGTGAAGCACTCTGGGTTCTCAAAACAAAATGGCCCTTCAAGTTAAGCTACTTGGAAGGACATACTCTCTAGGGATGCCTAAGGTAGGCAGGCCTTCCATTTGCTCCTTCCTTCTAGGAGTCAGAAAACCATAAGTCAGGGAGAACCCTTTCCCAACCCGTAATCAGGGTTACAGACAAAGTAACATTGTTGTTTGGGATTTCATGGTGATAGGATCCCCTGGTTTTACTGAGGAATCTCTCAAAGATAACTGAGTTTTAGAAGAGTCTGTTTAGCTGAATTATATTTACACCTAATTGTATACTATTTAAGATCAGCCCCTTAGTTTCTGAGATTGTTTCAATATAATGTGCCCTCAGTATAATATCTCACTATTTAAAAAAATCCCAGAAAAGCCCAGATTAGCCAGCCCATCTCCACTCATTATTTTCATCAGATCATTGTTGAGGCCTTATAAGTGGAAGATCTAATGTGATCTGATGGAACAAGGCCTGGATGCTGGAGGTATTGACACCAGTCCCACCTCTGTGGTTAAGCTGCTGTTTGAAAAAGCACTTTCTCACTTATGTCATCTGTGAAATGGGGTTAATTTTGGTTTCCAACAGGATTGATTCTTCAAAACTTTCCAGCTCAGGCCTCTCTCTATTTTAGATTAAGCTGCTTTTACTTTGTGTATTTTAGACCATATGATTTTTTTAGGTGAGGGGCTCTTTTTTAATAACAGAGACTCAACCAGACTCTTTTGTAACAAGAGACTCAACCAGGAGGGTATTCCAAACCCCTTTCCAGAGTTGGAGGTGGGAGGACATATATGGCTCAAAAATTAGAATCTAAAATTACCATTGCTTTGATTTTTTGGTCTTAATCTTCAATTCATTTTGAATATTATATACAATTTTAAATGTATTATATTTTATTTATTGTAAAAGAGAACAAACATGAAGCATGTTAAACACCACAGCCAATATGAATATTAACAATATGAATGCTAAAAAAGGAGAGCAGATGCCTCTTCTTACCTCTTTCTGTGTCGTAGAGGTACACAAACTTCTCCCACTTGTAGTGGCCCAGAAGACTCAGAATAGCGCCCTTCAAGGCTGGACGCATCTGGATGACAAACTGCACATCTGCATCAGTTGGGAAGCTGGGCGTGACAAAAGATGTGTGAAGGGCCCCACAGAAGGAGGTCAGAGTGTTCATTGACATCTGGTCATAGAATCCAAAGATGGCATACACCCCTCTTGAGAACTGTGAGCAGACTGCAATGAGAAAAATAGAAATTTCAGTAGCCCCATGGTTCCTAGCTGCAATTTACACGGTTGGAAATACAATGTATAGTTAGGTTTTGGATCTAAATGATATGCCTCAAAAGAAAACTAAGATTTCCGAAATCCTAGAAGCTTTTAAAGGCCCAGCTTCCCAGCAGAAGAAGAGTAAGGAAGGGAAGAATTTATTTGATAGAGTTGCATATTCTCCAAATCTACCATGAGAAGGAAATTAAGAAAATGTAGGGGAAAACAGGTGAAGGTTGAATACTTCCACCATAGCTGCCTAGGGACCTCATAGTGTACCCATACCCCCATCAAGGTACAACTGTCTTGTGTCTTAACCCTTCATGGCATTTTCTACTGCCAAAGATGACTGATGATTTTGTCAGACAAAGTACTAATGTGTCTGCTAGGAAATGTGTTGATCCTCTTCAGTCACATAATGATTTAATCATAGTTATTTTATGACTAAGACTTTTAATGTAGGCTACTAATAAAGAGGGTTTCAGATTCTGGGCAGGTCATTGGGATGACTGGCCTTCCAGTGCCCAGTGAGTCATGGCAGGTAGGTGGGCCTATTCTGCCCATGTGTAATTGTCAAAGTGCTATCTTTATCCATTTGCATTTATCTTCTAGATCTATTATCCCACATATAGAACTTTCATGTCCTCCTCATAATTGTAGTCAGCTTTATTTTATTTCAAAGTGGGCCAACCCCCATCTCTTCCCTCTTCTGGCCCAGATGAGCTTAAACAATATGAACCAATTTCAACATTAGCTTAAGTAGAACATAATTAACAAAGCAAATCAACTACAACAACACCGTGTGGCACATTCCCAAACCAAGTGGAAATGATCTTTAGATTATCTGCACTACTGCTTCCTTCTATTCATGCAAAGTAGACAGAACAGGCAGCTGATAATGTGGTGTGATTTAAGGGGTTCTGCGTGGAAGCCACTGTTATGCTTACTTCTTCAGGTTTAGAATGTTGAAAAAAGTTGGTGGTTTGAGAGGGGGATTAAATATAATCGTTTTTATCCATTAGCATGTTAAGGTGAATTAATGTCTGATTCAGATGCCAGAACAAGTGGTAAGGCAGATGGGTAAATTTTGAGGGGGATAGGTGCATCAGAGAAGGGAATATAAAGTGTCTGAAGTCTTCCCTGAGAGGAAAAACAGTGAAGTCCTTGGGCACCAAAAGAAGGAAGGCTTTGAAAGTAGGATGAAGGCAAATGGAAAACCAATTTAATTCACTTCTTGACTGCATTGTGAGAATCAGAGAGTTCTCAGTATTTGTGGTATCTTGCTTTCTATTTAAACCTACATTGATTAGGGATGCTTCCTTTTATCAGCCAAACTTATTAGTCATTGGCTTGCAGGTAGTATTTCAAACATGATTATCAGTTACTGAAGTATCTCCACCAGGAAGATAATAACTTCTAACTTGAGAAATTCTAGGTGACCCCCAAACACATGCACAAAAATATTTGTATTAAAAAGATAAAGCCAACTCAAGAATGAATCTGGGGCACCTCATGATGGGGGTGGTCAAAGGGAGTATTCAGAAACAGAAATCGGACAGATGTCACTTTGCCTTGGTCTTCACCAAAAGAGACACGGAGGAGAGTCCCTTTCCCAAATTAATCCTGTAAATGGAGAAGTTCTTTTTTTATTTTTTTTTTGCTGTTATAGTCATTCCAACTTTTTCTCACTTTCCCTTAACCCAGTACTTTAGTTAATTCCTTCGCATCTTTCATCTCACCCCCCTTCCCTCCAGCATCTGTCAGTCTGATCCATGTATCTGTGCTCTATTTCTATTTTGTTCATTAGTTTATTGTGTTCATTAGATTCTACATGTAAGTGAGATCCTGTGGTATTTGTCTTTCACTGACTGACTTATTTCACTTAGTATGATATTCTCTATGTCCATCCATGTAGTTGAGAAATGTAAGAGTTTCTTATTTTCTATTTCTGCGTAATATTCCATTATATAAATGTGTCACAGCTTTTTTATCCACTCATCTACTGATGGGAACTTTGGCTGTTTCCAGATCTTGGCTATTGTAAATAGTGCTGCTACGAACATAGGGATTCACATATATTTTTTGTATTGGTATTTTGGGATCTTTAGGATATATCCTCAGAAATGGAATCACTGGGTCAAAAGGGAGTTCCATGTAAATGGAGAGTTTTGAAGTACCAGGTCAAATCTTGGCCAGTGCACATAATGTTCACTGTTCTGTATAAAATTGACAATAGTAACAGCCATTGAGTGTTTAGTAAGCACCAGGCATTGTGCTAAGTACTATACAAATATTATCTTACTTGATATTTTCAATAGCCTCATGAGGTATTGCTATTATTTCTACTTAATAGATGAGAATTCTGAGACAAAAAATGTTCTATTTCTTGGGTGGAGAAGTCATAATTTGAACTTGAGTTTGCCAAACTTCTAAACTCACACTTCCTGGGTCCCCAAACCAACAATGACATTAAAGAGTAATTATTGGCCCAGATGAGATAGGGTTTTCATGTTTAGCAAATAAAAATACAGAATTTCCAATTAAATTTGATTTTCAGATAAATTATTTTAGTATACATAAGCCTCAATTTCATACATATACTAAAATTATTTATTATTTATTTGAAATTCAAATTTAACTGAGGATCCTGAATTTTATCTGGCAACCCTAGAAAAATTCCATTTTATTACTGATCATGGGGCTAGAAGACTAGAACAAGCAATCATGACCCTTCACCCCAAATTATTTAGGTGGCAGCTAGTAATTCTTAGGTCCATATTACTAGCCTGCAAAGCCCAAGAGAAAGATGAGGACCTCTGATCCCTATACAAAATAGCCTCATGGGGAAATGCAAAGTATTTTCAACAAGGAGAACCTGATTACATTATGAACAATAATTGAGGGGGAAATAAAGTTGGAGAGAGGCAAACCTATAGCTATGATCCACATAAAGTTTCAAAAAGCCCTTGATATATTGGAATAAAACAAAAAATAACAGTAAGCATGTTATGGTGATAAGATACTGGTTAATAAAAACATCTTGTTATTGCTCTTATAATCATTGTTTTTGAACCACAGGAGTTCAGAACTGATTACTCATTATTAGTTCACATATGAACTTTTCATTTTTATTCATTACATTTATTTATCTATTTTTAAATATAACAAACACTCCCCCATACACATGAGGTAATTTCTATAATTCACTAACATTTCTATTTCAAATTTAAAATTGCTTTATGTTGGGAAAGAGTTTTCTGGGGAACATGGCCAGCTACCAATAGCTCTCAATCCTTGCTTTGTTGGTGCAGCTCTGAGAAAAATGGCTCTTCCATTGATCTCCTCGTAAAGAGGGAGCTGGGATCTAATTGAGTGACCTCTGGATGGGAGGGGTTCCCCAATCCTTGATTCAACTATGTCATTGGACATTGTTTTATCAGTCCTATTTTCCATTTTTGTACTGTAGTGCTAATCAATACTTTAAAAAATACAACAAACAGTCATAAAACCACCATGCAACCCAAGAACTATAATGTTATTGATAACTTATTTTTACTCTGTCTTCCTCCTCTATTCTGTCTACCTATTTTGACCTCTCCCTCACTCTGAGGTAATTATTATCTTGAATTTTGTATTTATCATTACTTCAGTCTTTTAAAAATATACAAATACACACATAAAGCATATGAAGTTATTTTTGCTTGTTTTAAAACTTTATAAGATGGGAATCAAATTGTATAGGTGAAAACCAGACTCCAGGAAAGAGCACTCAGTGAAATTTTTAAGTCTGTATATGATGACAAGCAGAATGAGACAAAGAAAGACCTTATAAAAATGTGTGAGTGAGCAGGTGTGAAGGAACTTAGCGAAAATCAAAAATTGAAACCAAGCTTACAGCTTTGGTCATGGCTCAGGCAAGGGATTTAGGAGTATTATAGAACAGCAGCAACCCTCAGGGAACACTAGGCTACTGTGGTCCAAAAGGCAGACACATGGCAGTGCACACCAACAAAAAGAGTGTTAAGAGAAAAATCTGTAAATGTTCTATTCCCTTCATATAAAACAGGTGCAGCTGCCCTGCAAATACAGTTGTACATAGTTACCCTAGCTTTACCTCAAAATATAAAAGGAACATTAGTAGAAGTCCCAGTGGCGAAGATATTGCCACATGAGGACAGAGTTAATAGCCTCTGAGAGAAACTGGGGCATATGGGACCTGTGAATGGCCTCTCACAGTGGATCTCTCTGGTTCTAGTCCTATTCCTGGCTGCAGAAAGTAAGGCTGAATGGAACAATGAGCTGACCCAAAGGACAATGTCTATGTGTTTAGATTTTTTAGAATGAGCTATAAGGAACTTAAATGACTATTTTATTCAGTGATTTTTCCAGCATGGTCTTTAGTGTGAAATACTTTCTCAAAATGAAATTTTATGTGAAAAAGTTCAATATATAGGAGATAAAGTGGATCTCTTCTGATTCATCAGAGTTCTACTGACACCTTCCTATCATAAAGAAACTGTGACACAAAGGAGGAAGTGTCTTGCACAAGGTCATGCAATGAGTTATGAACCAGTCACTTAGAAATGCTTTATCAGCATCTCTACAGCATCCCTACTCCAGAACTATCTAGGGCAGCATGGGTCAGGATTTGACTGGCATGAAAGTGACTTATCCTTCTTGCTCTCAGCATAGAATAGATGGATACAGCAGGGGTTTTCCATGACTCATCTTCTGGCTGCTTCTTTCACCTTCCCCAGCCCTAAATACCAACAATGAGAGCAGGTGGCACGTTGGTGATTTGGGGGGAACTCATGATTCTTTTCAGCAATGTCTGTTACCTTAATGTGAATCCTTAGTGAACCACATCCATTTATTTATCTCAGAAGACTAGTTCTTGATAAAATGGAGCTAGAAGTAATAATTGTCTTAGCAATCTGATCAAGTGTCAAGTGAAGAGAAAAGGGCAACAGTTCATGGCTCTACCAGTCTTAAGCTGCATGACTTTGTGCAAGTTACTTAACCTCTCTGAACCTCAGTATAAGATAATAATTATGAAGGAAAGTTCTGAAATTAGACCATATAGGTTGAAATCCTGAATCCATCACTTAAGCAAGTTACTTAATATCTCTATGCTTCTGACCCAGTTTCTTCATCTAAAAATAATGCCTGTCTCAGCATTGGTTGTGAAAGTTAAAAGCAGTTCACTCATGGGAAGCATCTATAACAATACCTGACACATAATAGATACTCAATTAATGCTAGCTATTTTCCATGAAACAAGTATTTATTGAGCATCTATTATGTGCCGGGCACTGTTATAGGTATTTTGAGATATAGGAGAGAAAAAAGATCCTGTCCTCTTGGAACTTATCTTCTAGTGAAGGGAAAAGACAATAATGAATGTGATAACTAAAATATAAAGTATGCCTTAATTTATGTGTTGTTTTTCACTACTGTCATAAGGAGAGCAGTAAATTAAATGGTACAAGGAAAATACCTAGCTTGGTGCTTACCATATAACTTTGCAAATAAATAGTTCTCTCTCTGTTTCTTTCCTCTTGCCAGCTCTTTTTAGCATACCTTGTCTTCCATTAACCCCATCAGATTACCCTCCCCACAGTAACCACTGTCCTGGACCTCACACTGAATACCGAAATAGCACAACTTTTCTTTTTCAACTTCTCTATACAGTTCTTCAATGTCCTATTCTCATTCCTTGCTAGTAATGGGTTAAGAAAGAAACCCTGCTAATTTGGTTTGTGTATGTGAAGCTGTCCTCTGACTTTTCTGGTCCCTAAGTAATGCTAGTAAAATACTGTCCCCACTTGGGGCCTCCATACTTTCCCAGTACAAAATATCTTGGTTATCTGTCTCCATCTCTTCCCTCTAGCAAAACACCAAATTCTCTTCCTTGAAGATGTAATTTCTGAGTGTATCCTGGATTCCTGGGGACTCTAGCGTAGCTCAGCAGCATTCCCTTCAATGGTAAGTGACAAGCAATGCTGGAGCCAGCTGTCATGCTTTTATTTATAGTCCTAAAGTCTGTAGAGTCAGGATAGGTATTAATGTACAGTATGGCAGCTGATTACACCACCCATGTCCCAAAAGGCATTGTTATAAAAATGTCAAACAACTTGATTACCCCAAAGATCAGAATAACAATATTTCATATCATTTACAGAACACTTTTCATAGCTGTTTGAATCAGAGAAAAAAAGGAAACAGAAATCTCTTACTGACTTAATGATCACATTTGAAGCAAGCAGGAAGAAGAAAAATATAGCTATGAAGGAACAAATAGAGATATACTACAAGAAGGTTCTCCAGGTAATACCACAGTAGAGCAAATTCCAGGGGCTCGAAGAGGCTTAGAGCCAGGAAGGTCCTTAAGAGATCACATAGTCCAATACTTTCTGAAGCTGTAGTGTTGGTCCATCCATAGTGAAGTTTTCAGTCTGGCAAAATATGCATATATGTGTGTATGTGCACATGTGTTGGAGTAAGGCTGACAACTATTCAATTTTTGGAAAGGTCGATCATTTTATCTATGTAATTTCTATTTTCTAGCATTGTACATAAGAACATTTTTGTTCTGAAATGACGATGTTGATGATAAATTATATCATTAGTTCCAGACCATCGTGATAAAACAAGTTGTGATATTTTTGCTGGTGGAGGTTCTTGCCTTCAATGAGTAAAAATTCACTACATCTGTGAGGTGCAATAAAGAAAACTACAACAAAGTGAGGTACACTTGTTAAATATATATGTACCGTATTTTTCAGACTATAAGACATACCTTTTTCCCCAAATTTGGGAGGAAAATGGGGTGCATCTTATAGTCCAAATGTAGCTGAATTATAGTCTGAATGTTATTTGTGTTATTAAAAATTTTACCACATTTTTTGCTTCAAAAACTTTTTCCCCTATTTTCCTCCTCTAAAACCTAGGTGTGTCTTATGGTCTAAAAAATACAGTATATATGAGGTCTGTCCACAAAAAGTCCAGCCATTGTTAATGTAATGGCAATGATTTGTGTGAAATCAATGTAACTGGAGAGTGCACTGGAATGCAGATGCATGAACAATGATGGCTTCACTGTACTAGTCAGTGGGGGTGGTAGATGCTATTGAGTCAGCATGTGTACTGTGTGGCCTTCACATTCAAAATGACTGAGTGAGTGGAGCAATGAATCTGCATCTAATTTTGCATTAAGCTTGAATATTCCTCCATGGCAACTATCCAGATGATTGAAAAGGCCACAGCTCTGGGCAACTGGTAATTGGCAGTTTCATCAGGACAATGTGCCTGCTTATGCATCATGTCTTGTGCAGAACTTTGTGCCAAATCATCAAAACACCCCTATAGCCCAGATTTGGCACCCTGCAACTTCTGGCTTTTCCCAAAACTAAAATCACCTTTGAAAGGGAACAGGTTTCAGATTATTGATGAGATTCAAGAAAATATGACGGGGCAGCTGATGGCGATTGGGAGAACTATGTGAGGTCCCAAGGTGCCTACTTTGAAGGGGACTGAGGTGTCATTGTCCTATGTACAATGTTTCTTGCATCTTGTATCTTCTTCAATAAATGTCTCTCTTTTTCATATTACATGACTGGATACCTTCTGGACACACCTTGTATATCATATATATGCCTCTCCAAACGTGTCCATGTCTTAATCCCACAAATCTGTGAATTAGGTTATATGGTAAAGAGGAATTAAGGTTGCAGATGGAATTAAGAGTCAGTATTAGAGTGATATGATGCTAGAAAACTTTACCAGACATTGTTAGCTTTGAAGGTGGAGGAGGCTATGAGCTAAGAAAAGTTATTGGCTCTAGAAGTTAGGAAAGTCAAGAAAATGAATTCTCCATGTATTAGAGCAGGGGAGTCAAACTCATTTTCACTGGGGGCCACATCAGCTTCACAATTGCCTTCAAAGGGCCGAAGTAATTTTAGGACTGTATAAATATAACTACTCCTTAATTGTTAAGGAGTCAAAATTACATTCGGCCCTTTAAAGGCAACCGCGAGGCTGATGTGGCCCGCAGTGAAAATGAGTTTGACACCCCTGTTAATTTGAGCATTTAGACAGGAATGCAGCCTTGCTGGCACTTTGATTTTAGCCCAGTGAGACCCCTACTAGACATATGACCTACAGAACTGGAAGATAATAAACTTGTGTTATTTTAAGCCACTCAATCTGTGGTAATTTGTTAGAGAGTAGTAAATAGAAAACTAATACAATTAAGTAAAATTTTTAAGTTGGTAACTCTAGATCAATCTATACTCTACTCAACTTTTTTCCTCTTATTATCTCCCCTTGAACACTTAAAGGAACAAGTGAGCTCTGTACGTACAAGCAGCCCTTCCCTTGCAAGGCAGCTCTGATGATTAGGGAACTCTTCCTTAAGTTAAACCTAACTTTATTTATTAGGCCTCTTGAGTGCTCCATGGTACATCGAATTCAATTCCACATGACCTCAACTTAGTTTTACAGGACGCTTAAAAATACAGTTGATATATTCAGGAGATATGTAATGGCTATTAGCTATTCAAGTTTGTGCCGTTAGTGTCTGTATGCTGCCTTCTTCCTCTCAGGCTAAAATTCTGCTAAAATATTCTACTGCCTCTAAATCCCTGCCACCTCTATAAACTCATTCTAACACCTTCTTTACCACTATCCTTAATGATGTGATGATGAGGACCTTGCAGTCCTCTGCATCTGCAACTTAGTTTCTGCTTCCATCACTCTACTGAATCTGCTTTCTCAGGTTTGATGATGACCTGCTTACTGTCAAGTCCAACTCTGTTCAGTGACATCTTTGAACTTGAGTGCTGAGCAACATTTGATATTGTTGGCCAAATCCTCTCCCTTTAAACTCTCCTCTCCTGTTACAAGACCAATAAACCCTGCTGGTTCTAATCCCCTACCTGCGTTTTTTCTGTTTCCTCTTCGTCCACTCCTTTGATGAAGATGTGCTCACAGATTTTGTCCTGGGGTGAGTTTTCTTCTTACTGTTTTTTTTTATTCAACAAATATTTATGGATCTCCTGTTATGAGCCAAGCAGGATGAATTTCATGTAGAAACCTGTAGCTTCAGACACACTCCTGAGTTCCAAATCCATATTTCTAACTGCTCATAAAACAGCCTTACCTGGACACCTTAATGGCATCACTCACTGGGCATATTATTTTTTAAATATTTTATTTATTTATTTTTAGAGAGAGAGGAAAGGAGGGAGAAAGAGAGGGAAAGAAACATCGATGTGTGGTTGCCTCTTGTGCGCCCCCTACTGGGGTCTTGGTCCACAACCCAGGCATGTGCACTGACTGGGAATTCAACTGGCCACCCTTTGATTCACAGGCTGGCACTCAGTCCACTGAGGACACCAGCTAGGGCCACTTAGCATATTATTTCTCCACTCCCATCCTCTACTGGCAGACCTGCTCCTCTTGGCCCTGTTTTTCCTAATGCATCACTCTTCTTCTGGTCTCCCAAGCTAGAGTATTAAAGGCTATCTTTGCCTTTTCTCTCTGCCTCACTCTCATATATCATTGTTTTGTGATGCTTCATCAATTCTACCTCTACTGCATATGGAGTATCTATTTCCTATTCATCTTCAGTTCAGGTTCTCATTCTTTGTCTCAGACTAGGAGAATAGTCTCCTAACTGGTCACCTGCTTCCAGTCTTTTCCCTAATCTATGGTTGACACTGCTACCTGATTACTTTCTCCTTTCTTTGCCAAATGTCTGATCAAAATCTACCCACCCCAAATCTCATTTTGCAAGAATCTGCTCTGTGTATGAGTTCTTATAGGACTAATAAATGAATATTTGCAAATGAGTCTGCTCAGGCTTTCTTGACCTCCACAGGCACTACTAACGTTCTGGGCTGGAAAATTCTTCATTGTGGGAGACTGTCCTGCACATTGTAAGATGTTTAGCAGAATCTCTGGACTTTACCCATTAAATCCCAGTAGCACCATCACTGCTCCTCAGTTGTGAAACCAAAAAAGCCTTAAAATATTGCCAAATATCCTTTGTGGGGCACCATCACTCACTGTTCCCTTCTCCATCCTTGCCCCTCATTTGAGAAATAAAGGTTTACCTTATTACTTCCTCTCCACAGAGAACAAGGTCTTAACCTTATCAAAATGCATATATATCTAGAAGATCACGAAGGAGTAGTAATAATGTAGGAAAGCTAGGAAGGTTGAATATCTTAGACTCTTCAAAGCCCACCATAAAAGCAGATACCTCAAATTGCCCTTAAATTCGCTATTTGTGTTTAACCTGGGGATGTAACAGAGGAAGAATTATATAAAGTATGAAGGTGGCAGGGTTGGTATAGGGTAGTAGCCAGCTCATACCTTCCCTAGATTCATATAGATCAGCCTCCCCATACCTCTGATTCCACTTTGGTCTTGAGTTCTAGTGACCACAGTGGCCACTTATATGTACCAGAGTCAGAATAAGGTGTCAGCCCCATTCTCCAGCTGATGATTCCATGGTTTAATTACCATTTTTGGGTTAATTCCCTTGAACATTTTGTTCAGCTATCAGGAGTACACTGCCTTCCAACAGTCAAAGTAGTTATTTTTGCAATTGCATGGCATGTACCTAACACTGGCAAAGAAAACACTCATTATCAACATTTGATCCTACTTGAATATAACAGCTTGCAAATGCAGGCATTAACATATGAACACATGTATTTTGGAAAAATCAGTTTGCAACCCTAAGTACAAACCACCCTTTCATAGCAGTGTTAGAAATGGCAGGAGAGGGCTGGAGTAAGGGGGTACTTGTTAGGCCTTTTTATATCAGGAAAATAAGTATTGGAGTTCAGGAGTTTTAATTATTTTTATTATTTATTAATTAAACAAATCATGCATTCAGCAAATAAAATTTTGAGTTCCTACTGTGTGTGACAAACACTGTCTTGGTGCTAGGATACAGCAGTGAACAAAACAGATAGGAACCCTGTTTTCATGATGCTTTCAGTCTAGTATAGGCAGCAAATATTAATAAAATAATTATATCAATGTGTGCTTATGATATGTGACTACCATGTCCTCCCTGTGTTTGAGGCACTGAAAGAAGACTAGCCTGGCTGGAGTGTAGCCAATAAGGAGGAGGGTGTACGATGAGTCTGGTAGGAGGCAGGGACCCCACCATGGAGGACACTGGCAAGGAATTTAGATTTTATTTTAAGGACCATGGGAAGAAATCTTAGAAGGATTTTGATTATGGGTATTCCATGCACTGTTTTATATTTTAAAAAGCTGTATTTATATACTAAATCTTTGTGGCTTATTTATTTTATAACTGGAGGTTTGTACCTCTTATTGCCCTTCGCCTTTTTCACTCATCCAAACCCCCCTCCCCTCTGGCAATCATCAGTTTGTTCTCTGTTTCTATGAGTCTGTTTTTTTATTTGTTCATTTGTTTTGTTTTTTAGAGTCCACATAAAAGTGAAATCATATAGTATTTGTCTTTCTCGATCAGACTTATTACACTTGGTATAATACTCTCTAGGTCCATCCACGTTGTCACAAATGTCAGGATTTCATTCTTTTTATGGCCAAGTAATATTGTACCACATCTTCTTTATATAATCACATATTATTGGAACTTAGGTTGCTTCCATATCTTGACAATTGTAAATAATGCTGCAATGAACATAGAGATGCATATATCTTTTTGAATTAGTGTTTCCGTTTCCTCCAATAATACCCAGAAGTGGAATTTCTGAGTAGTATGGTAGTTATATTTGTAATTTTTTGAGGAATCTCCATACTGTTTTCTACAGTGGCTCAACCATT
Source organism: Micronycteris hirsuta (assembly GCA_004026765.1). NCBI lineage: Eukaryota > Metazoa > Chordata > Mammalia > Chiroptera > Phyllostomidae > Micronycteris > Micronycteris hirsuta. Next base: position 18,625 of record PVJI01024288.1, read on the forward strand.
TACAATCTCACCAACAATGCATGAGAATTCCCTTTTCTCCACATCATCACCAGCACTTGTTATTTGTCAACTTTTTTTTATAATAGCCATTCTGACAGGTGTGAGGTGGTATCTAATTGTGGTTTTGATTTCATTTACAGTTATAAAATAAATAAGCTACGGAAATGTAATATGGTACAGGGAATATAGCCAACAATATTGTAATAACTTTGCACAGTGACAGATGGTTCCTAATCTTGTGGTGATCACATCATAAGGTATATAAATGTTGAATCACCACCATGTTATACACTTGAAACTAATAAAATATTGTATATCAACTATACTTTAATAAAATGTTTAAAGAGATATGTTAAGTGAAAGAAGCCCAACACATTTTGTGTATATACTATATGTAGTATACATACTGTAAATATTGCATACCATCCCAATACTGTACTATACTATGTATTGTAATGTAAGCAAAAATGAACAAACAAAACAAAGAAACACAACTCATAGACACTGACAACATCATGGTGGTTACCAGAGGGAAGGGGAGTGAGGGGAAGGATTGCACATGTTATAATGATTACATTTATATTAAACTGTATAAAAATAAAACTAAGATAATAAATATTTCTCTAAAACATGAAGAAAGAAATTTACTTGGCTGCTCTATGAACAGTATATTTAAGGTAGCAACAATGAAAACAGGTAGAACATTTGGGATGCTATTCCTATAATCTATGTGAGAGATGATAGTAGTTTGGATTTGAGTTGTGGCAGTGGAGGTGGAGAGATCTGGAGTATATTTTTGAGGTCAAATTGCTAGTATTGGATTCTTAGATCATAATCAACAAAAGCAGAAAGCAAGCAAAACATAACCAGAGACATTGAAATTAAGAACAGTCTAACAATAGCCAGGGGGGAGGGGGGAGGGGACAATGGGGAGAAGGGTTTTCAGGAATCACTGTAGAGGACACATGGACAGAAATAAGGGGGAGGAGGGAGGCTGAGGGGGGGAAGGTGGGGTTGGAGGGGAAGGGAGGAGAGGAGGGGAGAGGATGCAAATAACTGTAATTGAAAAACAATAAAGTAATTATTAAAAAGAATAAAAATACATAAATGAGAATCAGCCATAAATCTAATTGTTATTGTTTTCATATATACCCATCTAGTCTTTTCTTCCTTCTCTATGTTATTTTTTAAATTAAATTTTTGCGGTGACATTTGTTAATAACACCCTATAAGTTTCAAGTGTACAATTCTATAATACATCATCAGTATATTGCACTGTGTGCTCACCACCCAAAGTCTAGTCTCCTTCCATCACCACATATTTTATCTTCTTTACGCTCCTCATCCTTCCCCCATTCCCCTTCCCTCTGGTAACCACAAAACAGTTGTTAGTGTCTATGAGCTGTTTGTTTTGTTTCTTCATGTTTTGCTTTCTGTTTTATATTCCACTTATGAATGAAATCATACGGTTCTTGTCCTTTCCCATCTGACTTACTTAGCTTAGCATGGTATTCTCAAGATCCACCCATGTTATTGCAAATGGCAGTATTTCATTTTTTCTTTTTTTTTCTTTTTTAAATATTTTATTTATTTATTATTAGAGAGAGGGGAAGGAAGACAGAGAGGGAGAGAAACAGCAATGTATGGTTGCTCCTCACATGGCCCTCACTGGGGACCCAGCCCGCAACCCAGGCATGTGCCCTGACTGGGAATAGAACTGGGACCCTCTGGTTCCCAGCCCGCGCTCAATCCACTGGGCTACACCAGCCAGGGCATCATTTTTTCTTATGGCTGAGTCTTATTCCATTGTATATATGTACCACATATTCTTTATCCAGTCATCTATCAAAGAACACTTAAGTTGTTTCCTTATGTTCACTACTGTGAATAATACTTGAAACCTATTTAAAAAAAAAAGTCTTAAAGCCAACGCTGGGGGGTGAGGGTGAGCAGAGCCTCTACACAAAAATTATTCTTAAAAGCTAATTAATGGTTGTTTGTTGCCTTATTTTATATATGCTTAAAATATTTCATAATTAAAAACAAAACCATATAAATAGTCAGGAAAACCTGCTTTTATTTCCCATTGTACTTGAATTCCTTGGCATTACGTACATAATATTGAGTATAATGATCACCTCCTTTAGCCTCCAAAATAGTGCAAAATTCCCTCTATAGTTTGATTGACAGGTTGGCATTTTATCTCCTCCGAAACACTTCTGATGATGGTGAGCCCACTGCTTCCCAAAGTGGTACATTCTACTTTTGGATATCTCTAATTATTAGAAATGCTTTTATGATACAGAATGAAAATCTGCCTCTCCGTGAATTTCACCACCTGTGTTTCCTTATGTCTGAAGGTGGCAGAAAATCTGTACTCCCTCTTCTAATGGCATGCCTTTAAACATCTGAAGATATATGTCCCACCTGTCTGTGCCTTCTCTTCCTCAGGATAATCACCCCTAGCACTTCAGACATATGTTGTAGATCCCAGGCCCTCACCACTCTGGCCATCTTCCTCTTGACATGTTTCAGTTTGTCAAAGGCCACTCTTAGAGTCTGGTGTCCGGGATTGAGCACCACACTGTAAGTGAGATTGAGCCCATCCAGAACATAGTGAACTGATGCTGCCCACTGCCTATTTTGCACTAGACATCATATATTTATCAGTATTGCTTAAAATGGCATTGATTTTTTTAACCAATCCACTGTAGAATTCTTTAGCATCTATTCCTACTTCGTGGTCTTGAATTTATGTCCTAGTTATCTTGTTAAGGAACTTCTGCCAAGCCAGGCTTCCCCCAACCTTGGATATATGCTGTTAATTTTTTTGTACCTCAACATCTTTTTTGTGTACCTTTTACCCTTTGAAAATGTCCTCAGAGTTTTGACCCATCCTTTTAATTATTAATTTGATGAACTAGTTTATTAGCTATCACTCCTGTTATATGTCATCTAGAAATTTGATTAGCCTGTTTTGGGTAGCCTTATCCAAGTTATTGAAAAAATGCTTAAGAGAATAGTCAAGGACAGAATCATTTGACAGGGTATTTAATGTTTTACCCCTATACTTTCCAGGATGACAAAAACTAGGTAATAAATGCTATGGCTAAAGTTCTTCACTCTGCTCCAAATGTATACTTGCAGTTTAGGCAACACAAGTGATTCTTAATACTGAACTTGCTTCTTCAGACATGTTCACAGATGTAGATTTCAGGGAAAGAAAAAACTGGAATGATTTTCTCCTCTCCTGGTCTTATCATCTCTATATTTATGATTTATCACTGAGTTTTTTAAAAATTATTTTATTGTTCAATTACAGTTGTCCGCATTTACCCTCCCCCCACCCCACCCCAGGCAAACCCACCTCCCTCCCTTGCTTCCACACTCCCCCTTGGTTTTGTCCATGTGTCCTTTATAGCAGTTCCTGAATACCCTTGTCCCCCTTCTCCCCTTCCCCCTCCCCTCTGGTTACTGCCAGAATGTTCTACACTTCAATGTCTCTGGTTCTATTTTGTTTCTCTGGTTGTATTTTGCTTGCTTACCTCACAAGCGTCTTGGCTGTGACT
>PVJI01024289.1:0-22191 GCA_004026765.1 Micronycteris hirsuta
ACACACCATCCTTCATGGTCAATAGACCTGAATTTAAATCTGAACTTCTTAATGAGATGTATAAACTTTAACAAATAATTTAACTTCTCTGAACCTTGTTTTACATGGATATAAAGTGGGGCTTATGGTAGCTCTCTTATGGGCTTTCTAGTTCAATAGATATAAATACAAAGAAGAAATAAACAACGGTTTTACCCGAGAGTTCAAGAGCATTGAGCATCAATTATCCCAGCATACACACAGCTCCACCTAATCATGAGCTGAAGTTTGAACTTTCCACTGCCTGTCCCCTTATTTCTTTGAGGGTCAAATGATAAAAAACTTTGCCTTCAGAAATAAAGACATTGTAATGGTGGGAAGTGAGTGATCAGAGCATTGACTTTAATCAGTGCAGTGAAAGATGAGAGTGACAGTTTCTCTTTCATTGTTGATGACAAATAGGATGGGACAGAGGAAAAAATGAAGAGTCCCGCAGGCCCCCTTATGTGTCTGAGATTTGCTTCTCTGGCCCTGCCTGCTCCAGCCACAAGCCTCGCCTTTGTGTCTCTCCTTCCTTCCTGTTTCTGATTCTTCCGTTTCTGACATGACCCCCCCACCACCACCTGTATTCGTAGCTTTCATGTGGTAACTTGAATCTAGTTCCTTCTCATTCTCAACTCATTTGCTCAGAAACTGCTGTGGAAGATTTCTAGATAGATGATACAAGGACAATACATATCTTACCCCTTTTTCTTGACTTCCACTGAAGCAGCCAATGGCTACAAAAGTTAAACTGTGGGAATATTTTTAATATTTAAAATTGCAAACATGTAACAATATCTTTAAGGTATGCCCTTGAGTGTACTTTCGCAGAGAAAAGAAGCTGAAATAAAATATAAAATAATAAAATATAAAGTAAAATGTCGTTGGTCATCATCACTGGGTCATTAGATCAGGAGAGATTTTTACTTTGTTTTGCTCTTACTCGCTTTCAAAATGTCAAACAGTTAACCCGCATCACTTCTGTGGACAGCAACAGCATAAGCATTGTTTCCTTTAAAAGAAAACAAAGGAAATAAAAGTGTGAAATGTCTTATATAATTATCTAAATTTTACAAGTAATAGAGACTGTAGCTCACTTTTATTTTGTCTACTTTGGATCATAAATAGCAATACTGAGCATTCTGAAATAAGCCCTAAGGCTAGTAAACAAGAAGTAGCATGTAATTCTAATAGGAAAAGGATAATATACATTTTAATGTTCTTGGGGTTATAGCAAAATGTGGATATTTAAAATACTGTATAATGAGTTGGTACTAAAATTTGAAATATGCCATTAAAATGCCACAAAAATGCTTGAACAGCATGACTATTAAGCTGGTTTTAATTTTCCATTTAATCATAAAGAATACACAGATTAAACTCAGATTTCTTTTCAGCATCTTTATATCATCGTCTCTCTCTTCAGCATTATTATTATATCCCCTGAAGCGACCTTCATCAGCTCTCTGGCAATGAGAATTTAACATCTCTATTTACTTTCTCAACTTCCTCTTTTCCAAGGAACATCATAATCTGATAGTCTGTGTATAAGAAATTAACCCAATTATGGTGTTCCAATCTTAAGACATGACACAAAAGATGCTTAGTTTAATAGCAAATATGGAAGGGGTAAGAAAGGAGAAGGAATGGTCAGAGAATTAGAAAATTTTATTGAGGAGCTTAAGACATTATTAAAGTATTAATACTGAATCTTCAAAACTCCTCCAGTACAGTCCATGACAGCTGCACTGTCATTTATGAATGTATGCTATCTTCGATTTTCTCAATACTCACTTCTGCCTTCTGTTTATCTAAATTCTTGAAATAGAGACAATTTTCTTTTTAAAGTAGGCTCAAGAATACTATCTACAGTACCTCCCTCCAAATTCCCTTCTTTTTTCTTTTTTCGTACAAACTGAGCACCTATTATGTTCCTGGGCACTGCAAGAAGCCAGATGTGCACATGGAACAAGGCAAAGCCCTTGCCCTGAACGAGCTCATAGTCTGAAACGGAGGTGAACTTATAAATAAACAATGGTAAGTTCTACAACAATTTTTACAATGTCCCCAGCAGCACAGAGATAAAAATGAGTCATTGTTGCTCAAGGCAGTTGACAGTGAACAGCCTGGTGAAAGGAGATTAGTTAAAAGGTCACTGTAATTTTCCCCCAAAGAGAGAATGAGGTCTTTATCTATGCTTTCTCCAAGAGATAAGGTCAAGAGGAGAAAGCCTTAATGGAATAGACAACTGGGGGACTGCTAAAGTTACCTACGAGATTCCATGTACAACCAAGTTTGAAAACCAGAGTGAAGGTGATGTGAAAAGAGGGTTAAGAGATCCGTAAGAGTTTAGCGCGTGGGAAAACGGAAAAGAGTGCTCCAAGTAGAATGAGGAGCATGAGGAGAGATATAGACTGTTAAAACAAATGATGTGCAGGGTGTCTTGACCAACAGCTAGATTTTTAAGGGCCTTGAATTCCCTAATAATAATACGTTATTTTATTCATCATGTAATAGAGAACTTTATTTTACATTTGCTTCAGGTGTACAACGTAGTGGTTAGACAATTATATGATTTACAAAGTGATCTCCCTGATAATTCCAGTACCCACGGGGCACCACACATAGTTATTAAATCGCTGACCATGTTCCCTGTGCTGTATTATACATCCCCACGTCTGCTGTGTAACTTCTTACTCCCTTCACCTTTCTCACCCATACTCCCACCCTCCTCCCATTTGGCAACCATCAGTTTGCTCCCCATATCTATGAGTCTGTTTCTGTTTTATTTGTTCATTTATTTTGTTTTTTAGATACCACATATAAGTAAAATCATACGGCATTGGTCTTTGTCTGTCTGACTTATTTCACTGTGCATAATACCCTCTCAGTCTATCCATACTGTTGCAAATGGTAAGATTTCATTCTTTTTTTATAGCCAAGTGATATTCTGTTGTATATATGTACCACTTCTTTTTTTAGCCAATCATCTATTAATGGGCCCCTGAGTGGCTTCCATCTCTTGGCTATTGTAAATAACACTGTAATGAATATAGGGATTCATAAATCTTTTTGAATTAGTGTTTTGGATTTCTTCAGATATATTCCCAAAAGTGGAATTGCTGCATCATAAAGTAATTCTATGAAATCTTTTAAATATGTTTAAGTATGGGAGTGAAGAATAATCTGATATAGTTTAGAATAATGGCTCTCTGGGAAAACAGGTAAATAAAGTTTAGTAAATGGCTCAGGACTTAAAATAATCAGAAGATTTCAAGTTGGCCATTGGTTTGTTCTGTGGAATTCTACCAGAAAGTGGATCACACTATTAGATATTTTAATTTAATTCAAAGTTGATTCTCTATGGTACTTTTATGCCATAGCTGTTATCCCAAAGTAGATGAACTTTGGATTTTTTAAATAAATTTAACAATTATTTAGATAGTAATAGAACTGAAGTGATTTACTAGCCTCTGTTTGGTGTCAGAAAGATTTCACCCCTACACAGAGTAAAGACAGAAAAAAAAGAGTAAACATTCACATTTCTAAACTAGACTCAATTCTTTTTCTTCAATCAAGAACTCTCCTTGAGCCATGGAAACAAGTGACATTTTTAAAATAGTGTCTTATTGAGAAAGTCATGTCCTCTTTACTGAACTGTGGCACATTTTGAATCACCCTACCATTTAGAGCTGGGACACGGGAGGTATAGTCCCTATACTGTACTTTATTTTTATCAAGGTCGCGAGCCTTCACTCCCCACAGATACCTTGGCTTCTGCTCTTCAGAGAAGAGACAAGACAGCGTCTCCTCACTTCTATGCGATCCCACTCCTTCCCACATGGCTCAGAGGGAGAGCGCCTCCTCCTGCTCAACAGCAGTCTCGCACCCGGCCTGTGCTCTCGCCCCTTCGGTTGTCTCTCTCTTAGTGACTCCTTCCGAGTCCCCTTCTTGAATGTAGGTGTCCCCTCTCATTCTACATTCTTACTGAGCAGTTTCATCCCTGTCCTTGCCTTACATTTCCATCTCGATTTTGATGATTTTCTGATCTACAACTCTGGTTCTGACTTGTCCCTGAGGTCTAAGCAAAATTTGCTTAGATGTATATGTTCTAAAGATACATGAAGTGCAATGGGTCAAAAGTCAAGCATAATTCCATCCCAAATATATTCTTCCTCAGCTTCTTATCTCAACAGATAGCATCTTTATTCTCATAGTCACCTATACTTTACAATCACCTTACTTTTTTCTTTTTTCCTCCCACTTAAAGTCAAACTTTGTAGGTTCTTTGGTGTGTTCATAGCAATCACTCCAATACCCACCCAACACCCTTTACCAAATACCAGCATTCATAACTCACACTAGCCACATTTATTCAAAGAAGAATATCAATCATGAGCATCTTTTATTTTGAGAGTAGGCTAAGTAACATTTGCCATTTCCATCCTTTTTTATAAATAAGGTTTTAGATTTTTCTGTTGTTGTTTGTTTTAGTTTTTCATTTGCTAGTGCCTAGTAAGGTAAACATTTAATTCCTTTGATTCACTCCTGTGAGCAAACAATTGATTGGCTTCTATATAAGTTAAATTAATCTTAAAAATACACTATGACAGAAATTTCACATGGGGAAGCACTTGAGCTAAGGCTGAGGGGAAAAACAGTAAAAATCTGAAAGGCAAATAAGAGAGTTGGGAGAGAATTTCAGAAACAGAGAGAGAGAGAACAGCACTGGAGAGTACAGAATTTTCAGACAGGGCCTGGAGTTTAAGGGGCCAGGGAAAGAGACTGAGAAATAAAGCGAAAACGTAGGCAAGAGCAAGGTTCTCCATGCACCGGGGTGCCACTGAACACTTTTTAGCGAGGGAGTGACCCAGGAAATACAAATGCTAGGAAGACCCCACTGTTCGTTGGTGAAAGAACTTAGCTTAAGTCATTCATTCTATGCCTCACAGGACCTACTAGAGCGCTTTCAAAGAATGTGTAAAAGTCAGAAAGCAATTGTATTAGATAGAAGTAAATGATAGACACTCCGTGGCGAGCAAACAATGGCTGTGCTGTGTACAAAGCACAGTTCTGAGCTGTCTAATTTGAAAAGGGACATATCGGGCTGTTGTGAAGTTGAGACCAGCCTGTATGCCCCACTCTCTCCGTTTGAAGGCTGGTGGTTGCCATGGTTATGGCGGCATGAGTAGGCTTATTTATAGCTGTATACTATCTTTAGTAAATTCTACAACAGATGAGAGAAATTTCAACTGTGAAGCCATCTAAGTATATTGGAAGCACTTAGGAAGAGCAATAGAATTAAATATATACCAGAGAATCTCAAAAACACTATGGAGAGTCCCATTTTAAAAAACTACTTTGTGAACAGTGTTCTGAGTAAGTTTGAAAAAAATATACCCGGGATTTTGCATGCCCTCTGCTAGCTTCATCTTTACAATTTACAAGCATAGGTTCCAGGACAGGATTTGGAAATAACTAAATAAATATCTTTTGCTACCTATCATATGTAAGACACCTACAGATTTTGTAAGTCTTACAGTAACAACATAAGGTAGGTACTATTTTTATCTCCATTCTGCATGGAAGGAAACTGAGATACAAAACAGTTTTCCAAAACCACTCCGTCGGTAAAGACCACAGCGAAGCAAGAGCCCAGGCCTTCTGCTCCCAGCACTCAGAAGTGCTATGATACACTGATTTGTTTTCATACGTACAACAAAACGGTCTGCAGACCAGAGCTCACTGGGAGACCAAAATCCACATTTATTTCAGTTTAAAGTAAACACAGATCTAAAATGATGATTTGCTGACGGAGAACACCAAGAATCTATGCTGCCTATATCCAAAGAACCTATACCCAAACCTAAAGTCTCAAACAAAACAAACGAGGGGCATCCTACTCCCATTTCAGAAAGAGTTGCAGCAGGATTCTTTCATAAGAAATTTTTTTCTGTTTTATAACAAATTAAATGCAATTCACGGAAAATTGTGTGTACATGCACAAATTTTTGGAACCTATCCATTATGTACCACAAAGTAAAACAGTGGGCGTATTAAAAAGGAATGGATATTGATAGCCATTGAGTGTCTTCTTTCGTTCATCTTGTCAAATCAATGAGAACTGTATTTTGCCATGTATAATGTTCTCCTGTGTGTAATGCGCCCCCACATTTTTAGCCTGATCTTTCAGCAAAGATATCTTTCAATTTAATTATTTATTTATATTTAGATACTTGTTTGTTGTATTATAAAGGAATTTTAGCATTTACTTTTGAACTTATTATGCTATAAGAAATTTTTCATAACAAATAATTACAAAACACAAGAACAGATAAAAGGTATTTCAGGTACTATCCATGTATAATGCACATCCTTATTTTTCCCTCAAAAATGTGGGCAAAAAGTGCACACTATACATGGCAAAATATGGTATTTTTGATCCGCAGGTAATAGATGAAAAAACTAGGCTCACACTGGATAAAAGCTTCCTCAAACATGTATCTCTAGTGGCAGAAGAACTGGACCTGAAACCTAAATCCTTCCAACACTAAAGTTGGGGACCTTCCTCCTACATCCTCCTGTGTTATCTTGACTTAAAGGGGACGAAGACTGGGCTGGCTTCTAATGGAGGATCTCCCCAAGACCAAGGAAACTGTGTCTGAGCAACCACAGCTTGCCGTAGGGGGTGAATTTGCCTGGACAAGTTCTAATTCAATAGAAGAATCACTCACTTTTTGGACAAACATGTATTATATTACCACGACTTGTGTAGGAATAATATGTCCTTCACTAAGAGAGGCTTTGAGTAAAAGTAATAAGGCAATGCTTTGGGAGTCATATTCTGGTTAGTGATCATATAACCTAAGAATCCTGTAATATTTATTCACTTATTTGTTCAAATAAATTTTTACAAAGTACCTGTGCTGTACATCTTATCGTGGTAAGTTCTGGTGATATACAATGGTGGCTAAGAGAACTGAGTATGATCATTTTGAGTGCTAGTGAAAATGCAATCTTAGATTCACAAAACATGCAGGATATTCATTCATCTGACAAGCTTTATCAAGTGCCCACTGCACATACCAGACAGCATAGGAGACACCGAGGACATAAGGTGAATGAGTCACATTGCTGGAGGCAAATTTTGGGATCAACCATATGATGGTAACCAAACTGAAAGGACCAAGGGCCTGAGCACACGTCCAAGATCACACAGCAAGGATCTCTGACTGTTGACTTTCCTTAGGAGTTGAAAACACTGTGAAGTTTCTTGCTGAAGAGGAGTTCATGCCTTTCACCGTGGGAAATGTAGCCCTAATGTTTCACATCTAGGAGAAAGCTCCAGTGGAACGTAGGACAGCAAGCAGGCCCCACGTGTATGACAACGGGATTTCCTGTGGGGAATCAGGATAGTCTATTTCTTAGATTTAAAACTTGCTCATGCTAAAACCTCTCTCTCCCTGAATCAAAAGAACTTATGTTAATGCATGCCTAGCTTCCTTAGACCCGTATTGTTATTCCTTTCAAGTTTCTACCAAAGTCCATTGTCTTTCCATTTGCGTATCTATCCTTTTGATGCGCTGTCCTGGGTGTCTACCACCTAATGTAAATCTACAATCTATGCATAGTTAATGAAGACCATTCTGATGTAATGTGCACAAGAAATGACAATAAAAGCCTATTGGGGCATAGCTCTGGCCTCTCTTGCCATGATTGGAGAGGGGTCTCGTGGTCCTGGATTTTCTAGTCCAGTGTATTCCGTGTGAATTTATTCATACGCCTGCCATGACGTACTAATTTCTGCAGGCCAGAATCTGCGACATCCTGCCATTTCTGACACTTCACGGTGTGACATAATTGATACTTGCTGTCTTCTCCTAAAAAAGGGTAAGATGCTGGAGCCAGAACCCCAACAACAATCTAATGTCAAGAATGCCAAGGTTGAGAAATCCTGATGTAGCCTATCTTTTTTTTTTATAAAAAGGTCTATAGAATATAAATGATAAAATAAAGAGTACCCTCAAAAAAAAAAAAAGAGTATCCTCTATGCCTGCAATTAAAGAGAAGTTTACATAGGGCACTAGGAAGTCATTTCATATCACTCAGAAATAGGTAATCTTCAAATGCTGAAAACTGGGGAGAGAATCCTGGAAGGTACATCACCAATATCAACTTGGATGAAAGGTATATATCCAACTGGTTGATAAACTTAGAAAGGTCCTGACCTAAACATCTAACTCACTTCTTAGTCCATACATTTACCAAGTAATTCCCAGACCTCTGTTTGGTTTCATATGCAGATTACAGCAAGGAGAAAAAGTTCCACTTGCTGAGTAGAAAAAATCATGGGATGGGTGGTTTATTGGCTTTCAGGTAAAAATACTCCCGTTTGGTCTTAAACCAAACAGAGGTAGTCCCCACACCCTGGTCAATGAGGTCCCAGGTCCGTAGAACGCCACAGTTCAGACACATAACTACAGAGTCTACACCGGCCCTCACCTGCTTCGGACTGCAGCCAGCTTCTCACCTTACCACTTCCACTCTCTACTTTAAGTATTTAAATATCTAAAATAAATACTGAGGTCCTGGCTTTGGAGATTTAGATTTTTAAGTGACGTGAATGTGAACTGAATTAATTCTCTGCAAGTACCTGAAATTAGACATGCACACAATAAGGAACCCTTCCTAGTGGTAACAAAATAGTTGATTAAAATATTAATTATTAAATTGACTCTCTGCCTCAAAGATTCTTCTGATCAAAAATAATTAAACCAAACAAAGGCAAGCAAATTGACAAATATCAAAACATTTTTCAGGCAATTTCAGAATGTAAAGATGGAAAAAAGATAGGGTTGTAATAGTAGCATAACAAAAATAAAATCTGCCCTGGCTGGTGTGGCTCAGTGGATTGAGCGCGGGCTGTGAACCAAAGGGTTGCTGGTTCAATTCCCAGTCAGGGCACATGCCTGGGTTGCAGGCCAGGTCCCCAGTAGGGGCCACGTGAGAGGCAACCACACATTGATGTTTCTCTCCCTCTCTTTCTCCTTCCCTTACCCTCTGCCTAAAAATAAATGAGTAAAGCCCGGCTGGTGTAGCTCAGTGGATTGAGCGTGGGCTGGGAACCAGAGGGTCCTGGTTCGATTCCCAGTCAGGGCACATGCCTGGGTTGCCGACCAGGTCCCCAATGAGGGCCATGTGAGAGGCAACCATACATTGCTCTTTCTCCCTCCCTTCTCCTCTCTGAAAATAAATAAATAAAATCTTTAAAAATAAATAAATAAATAAGTAAGTAAAATCTTTAAAAATAATAAAATAAAATCTGAAGCCCTGAAGGGAAAAGATAACCTTTTTTACTGATATTCTCGGTCAGCAAAAGTAGGTTTACAGTCATGAGTTCACGAAACACAGAGTTTATTCTTACATTATTATTTATTCATTAGTCCATTATTATTATTAACCTACTTTGCCCAGCCCTGTATATTCAAGCCATGTTAGACGTTCACACATTAAGGAGCACAGCATGGAAAAAATAATAGCTAATATTTTTTCAGCGTTTACTACTTTTGCTTTAATCTTCACAACAACCTAAGAAAGGTAAGTTTTGTTAAAGGGGGAGATAACAACTCAACACCTGAAATAAAAAAGCACAAAGCTGATTTTATTCTTACCTAAATACGGAAGAGCTCTGCTGGTCAGGTATAACCTCGCCAAGTTGCTGATATAAGGAGAAAATTATATTTCCATAATACAACTTTATGTGTCAAGTAGTAGTGCTGCCTCAAAATAATTTTAAAGGGCAATATCTTGGAAATGCATTGAGAAATTGACAAAATGACACCAGTGAAAGATTTCTACAGATCAAGCAAACAACAACAACAAAAAGCAAAGACAGAGAGGAACTGGATCTTATAGTTAATAAGATTTGTCTGGATGCCCTGGTACATTCTGTCCAGGGTATACATCGCCTTTGTTTAGCATATGGTCTCTTTTCTTCCTCAGCAGGCCAGTCATTCCCCAGTTCAGTGCTAACATTTGGTTGTAACTGTGGCTCTGGTGGCCAGGGAGGGAGTGGAGGCTATGTCCTTTTAGGGACATGTGTTGACCTGCCAGGCAGAGGCCTCCACCATGTCTTTAAGCCAGAAGGATCCTGACATTGGCAGAAAGGGGTGGGTCATTTATGCAGGCCCAGAGGGTGCGAGGGGATCTGAGGTTTCAGAGTTACAGAGTCCAGTGACCCGAACATCCTCAGAGTCCCTCACCTTTCTGATCAGGTCCCTGACTTGGGCAGAGCCTACTTGTTGGAGTAGACAATTTAACTTTCTCTGGAGTTCTGCTCCTCTTGTAATTAAGTCTTAATCTGATTCTGAAATTTTTCCACCCTTGCAGCTATAAGAGAAAAGAGCCTCTTAATATCCTACCAAAGAGGCCCTCTGATTTTCCTATTTTACCTTAATCAACCTGCGGCCTGTCATTATCTCCTCCAATGTATAAATACTGCCCAGCAACAGACATCCAGTTTTGTAATTCTTCTAATAACTACCTCTCTCATAAGTCTCAAATGCTTTGTACTGTACCAGCCAATGCATTTCCTTCCCACGTTATCCCATCTTCCTATCCCACTAGTGAGTTTTAACGGACGCGAAATTCCAGCATGCCCGAGCTGCAGGTCCTTTACCCACCACACGTTAGTGAGTTCATCTAGCTCCAAAATGGCATTATAGGGTCAGCTCCCTAAAACTATTTCTTTTTCCTTTTAAGTTTATGATTATCTAACCACTATGCTATAGACCTGGAACTAATACAAAATAATATCGAATGTAAACTGTATTTTAAAGATAATAAAAATAAATAAAGCCATTTCTTAAGTCACCGTAGGCTTGACTACCTGAAAACACACTCCGGAGTGACAATTTACGTGAAGGGGGTTTAATAGGAAAGGGGTTGCATGAAGGACTCCTAGGAAGACTGGGCAGCAGGGAGGAGCTGAGTGTGACGCAGGAGGCAGTGGCAGCAGAGGCCCCTGCTAATCCCACAGGGAAGTCGGGAGGGAGGATGGCCCTGCAGAGTTGTCTGAAATTGAGGCAAGGCGCAGGCCTTGTGACTCCACACTGAGCTTTTGTGGAACGTGGGCTGCCCCTAGGGTGCGTAACCTTAGGATAGGCAGCCCTCTTTGACTGAAGGCAGCTCCTTGCATCCCAGTGCATTCCAGGCAGCTGGGAGAACGGATGCTCTGGGGATGCTCTGGGGAAATTGGTACTCCACAAACAGGAAATAAACTTTCTTTTCCATGTAATATTGTATTTTCTATAGAATGTTTTACCCTATAAACAGAAAAGAGACCACAGTATGCCTAGCAGAATGCACTTCTTTTCATCATGTTTTCTAGAATATTCTAACTCTTTGAACTTTGAAACCAGCTAAGCATTTGTCTTAAATTGGCAGAGAATTGCTTCAGATAATCCTATAAATTTCCACCACAGTCACTCACTTTATATAGGACTCTGTTTTTCCAGAATATTTTTTAACCTGTCATATACAGATAGACCATTTATTTTAGATTTTCTCACAAAATTAGTCTTAATTTTTGGCAAGTATCCACATGTGGTTGAGAAATGAAGGTAGGAAGAGTTTCACCACATGTGGAGACAAGGCAGATTTTAACAACAGCTGAGACGAAGTCTTAGTTCCAACAACGGTCCCCCGGCTGCTCTCTGAGCAAGTCCATCCCTGCTCCGACTGCCTGCAGTACCTCTCCAAGGGGATCCCCATCACATTTGTTCTGCGAGTCTGACCTTGGCTTTCAATCCAGCTTGCTAACTGAACAGTCCTTCCGGATTCTGCCCATGATGCTACAGAGTGCCCAAACACTTAGTACTTCTCTGGCCGTAAAACTTGATTTATGATACAAACTTTCTCTCCCTCCACTGTCCCTTCATTCCTTATCAGCTCTTGATTTTGCTCCTCTAAACTCTCAAGATTTTAGTACCTCTAGTTTCTTGCCCTTGATCTCTCTGACTTTGACTGGCCTTGGATTGGCCTTAAGATGAAAATAGTGAATACCCTAAGGTTGATGATAAATTCCAAAGGCTGCTCTCTACAAGGAAGGGCCGTTCTAGTGGCTTGCCACAGGCATAGAAAAGAACGAAAAGAACCAGAGAGGCAATTGTGCAAACAGACCCAAGGATTGAATGACGAGCAAACAGTAAAAAACAGGTCAAAAGGCTGGTACTGAGTCAGCTCATAAACAGAACTGCCAGAAAGGAGCAGCCAAGGACGTACTCCAGAACATTCCCCCTGTAAGGAACTGGGGAGGCCCTGCGGTTTTTTCGAGGTTTTCTATATACGTGTGTGTGATAGACAGCCCAGGGTCAACGTAGAAAGGAGGCTACTGTCAGCACTGGGAGAAGCCTCAGTAAAATAGCCCCGTGGAGCCCCTGCGGAATGCTGCCTGAGGAACACGAGCTCATCTTCCGTAAGGAACCCTGCTGTACCCGCTCATTTACCACACAGGAGACCGAGATTTACATACCGACAACTTCCTCTCACTATTGACCATAGGGTAGCGTGAGGAGAACACCACTCGGAGCGATGAAGAGGCGTGCGGGAGATCAGAGCTCTCTTAAAGAGGATGATTATAAAGAAATTTTAAAAGACAGAATTTTCTTGCTGTGTACGCTGAAACTCTAGCTATTTTCTTTAATAACAAATTATGTATTTTAGAGTAGGACATTTCATTCCAATTTAGTAACCTAAATCACAGCATGGGAGGAACTATCTTTTCCTGTGAGCCACAGTTCTGAATACTGTTGATTTCTGAAATAAGATCCTATGTTGAAAATGTCTCAAGACTTTCTGATTGCCATTTGAAAGAAGTATGATGATACCGGCTAAGGCTGTAGTAGCTCCTACAATCACATCGAAATTTGCATTGCAAGCATAATTAGCATGACATTTTATGGATTTAGTTTGAAGAATGCTGTAAAATTTTCTAACTTTGCAGAGATCAAGGAAAATTAGATATTTAGTCACTGTAGTTATCTTTGCTCATATTTAATTGTTAAAATAAACTGTAATTAATTCACCAAGAGCTCCTGCCTTGTTTGAAAATAAAAAATTGGAAATAGTCTAGTGTTCTTCTCATTAGCTCAATAACTGAAAGACTATGGGGGTCACAGAAGTCAAGTTTATTATCTTGTGATCCTTGGTCTAGTTTTATTTCATGCTGGAAAACATTGGAATATTGTAGCAAATAAATCAAATTATTTTAATAGCATGAAATAATAGAGAAAAATTCATTATGGTTATGCTTATATATTCATTAAGAAATTTAAAAATATTTATTCAAATCTATTGAACACACAGGCCTTATGCTAATATTACCAAAGCTAATTATTTTATTATATTTCAAGCCATTGGTATACAAAAATGAATAATTTACTTTAGTATTTATTAGTATGTGTGAAGTATTTGAATTGCATAACTGGCACTTCACAGTAGTAACCCAAGGTCACTCGTTTCTCATACCGTATTGGAAATTGCAGTTAAACATACACTTTCTAAACTAACAAAAGACACGATTATAACAAAGTTACAAACAGTGTTTGAATTGGATCTTGTTAATGTCACGGATGAACATTGGTTCGGTTTTGGTCTTAAGACAACACGCATTCACACGCACACACACGCATGCTGATAGAAGCCCAGTATCTACCTTGCAGATGATGATAAACAATTCCAACAATACAGTTTTCACCTTCATGGGCAGCAGAATTTTGCTAAAACTAAGAGATCTTCTTGTCTGATCAATGTGCAACAATGCATTCTGGCTGCCTGTAGAAACTTTTTTAGCCATTGACACAACGTGACAATACTTCAAATTGAGCATCAGCTCTCCATGTGTGTAGTCCCTGCTATGAGACTCACAAAACCTAGTCACAGGTAAGTCATGGAGTTGGAGTCACATGAATTCCAATTTCCAAAATTATGGACTGGAAAATGATGTAAACACCTGGAGGTCCTTACTCATAACTACACAAGCATCTGTTTTGGGCTGGAGCTTTACTCCTTATCAATGCCAAGTTGAGACTGGCTTAATTGTGCAGTTTCTAGATATTTGGCTCACAGCATATTGTCAGTTTGCTTGATTATAGCAAAAACTCATAATTGTTTTCAGCTGCAAACAAATGCAAGGCTGACTCTATAGAGGTACGTGTCTTCTGTTCCTTCCATCAACAGCTTCAGTTTGTCCCAACAAGATACTCTCAGCACACAGCATTTCACAGTTGGGTGCATTCAGTATAATGTATAGTGTTAGATTATTTGACATGCATGCTAGTTGTTAAATTTTCTTCCCTTACAAGATAGTTGAATTGGAACCACCAAGTTACCAAGTGGGCCCATACTGAGCTTTGGATTTCAAGGGCCAAAGCTAGAACAGAGGAAAAGCCAGAGTATGAATCTAAGCTGACATACAAGCAAAACAGACATCCTGGGTTCAAATCCCAGACTTCAGAGCAAATTGACTACCTTCCCTAAATCTCAGTTTCCTCATCTGGAAAATGGGAAAATTTAAAAGTCGTACCTAATCAGAGGTTTGTGATAATCAAAGTATGTGATAAATATTAACTATTAGAGTATAACTATGAGTATATTAACTATCAAAGTATGTGAAATATATAACTATTAACTATTTATTGAGCTTCCAATAAATATTATTAATAGCTAATAATATTGAATGTTAATAGACACCATCTATTAATAAGTAAACATTAAAATTAATGAGCAGTAAACATTGTCTATTAATATTATTGCTGTTATCATGTAGAAAAGTCCTTCCTCTTCCTTGAATTCCAGACTTCCCAACTGTAAAATGGGAGTAATCAATCCTCAAACTGTTTTTATACTCAAATGAGAGCATCTACACAAAAACACTTCATACAGTGTAAAGTGTATCAAAATATATGGTGGTATTGTTGTTACTTCTGCTGTTGCTGTCTTCATTGGCATTTGGGGTACTTGCCCAGTGAGAGGGAGGGGCTTACTCATATGTTAAATCTAAAAAGATACACAAGGACTCCAAAACAAAGTTGACTTATTACTGTATGCCATGCACTGTGCTTGTTCAGTACATGTTGACCCTGTGTTTACATCCCACTGGTAATTTCAGTTACACTGGCAAAAGCTAACTAAGATGCCCTTACATGGTCTGTTATCTTTTCCCATAATCTCTACTTCCTCCTACCTTCCCTCATTGTCCAACATATACGTTTGGAAATCCCCCAACCCTATAGATACTGCTTCTGATATCCATAATACTTAAGAATTAATTTTAATAATAGGTCATAATTTTCTTAATCTCTTTCCCCCATTTTGACAAAGTATCAATCAGTACCAGTTACGTGGTTCTTAAGTGAGAAGTGCCAGCGGATCGTGGGACTTAGGAGAATGAAGGTGCTGGCTATGGTGGTAAAATATATTCTATCTTTTATAATTGTCACCTTCAGTGTAAAATCGGGACCAATAATCTCTTCTCATAAGAATGTTGTATGGATTGAGTGGAACAATACTCCTCGCAGAGATCAAGTCACATAGAAGTCACTTAACGGCTGACTCTGAGTCTGACTTGAACTTCACTCAGTGAAGTACAGTTCTATCTTAGTGTCCTGGACTACAATATTAGCACCCCTCCAACAGCATCGAGCACCATATTACTGCTGAGTTTCAAAACTCATTTGGATTAACTGGAATTTATATGGCAAATAAGAAGAGCGGAAGCTAGAAAGGGGATAAGTTCTTAAGGAAAGTTAAACCATATTGCTAATCAATAATAATCATGTCCCATGAATAAAATTTATTTTTGACTGAAAATGAGTAAGTTGTAGTTAATGGAAGGATCTATTGCTGGGTTAATACAACTTCAGTAAAATGCCATTAACTTTCTCTGCCTCACTTCCTCTATCTTTAAAACACTGGTTATAGTTGAGGACTTTTATGACTATCAAATTAAAAGTTATGTTCATGGTGGGAGAGATGGATTTGTGGATTTTAATAACATCTTCCCCTCCATGAAGCATTGCCAGCAATGGAAGTCCCTAGAAACTGAAAACTGGTATAAATGTGCACTCACATAATCAAGGTTATATTCATGAATTTATAAAATAACATTAATAATGTCCCTTGTCTGTCATATTGTCCCAAAATGGTTTTCTTCCACAGTTTATAAAAGGAAAATCTTACAACTTTGTGAACAACCTTCAAAACTAATTTCAATGGGAGCAGAGGGGTTTGCAGAGATAATAATAGATAATAATGGGCAGCTAAGGAGTGATTTAGAAAATCTGGTCTGAGTTATCACTAAATCATCCAAGAAATGGTGGCACAGTGCAGTAGGTGACTAGAAGTCATATGTTCATGATTTTTTTTTCCATTGAAGCATTTTATTTGCATGTATGTATTACATCTCTAGAGAAAGAATCCTAGGATTTTCCCTCCTGTGTGTTTTCATCTGGCTTCTTCATGGTCCATGATGCCCACTGAGGTTGTCAGCACAGTGACACCAAACTGACGGGACGGAAGCAGGCTGTTCTACCATTTTTCTAGCTCCTTGAGTTGCACATCGAATGTGGGCATGATTAGTCCACACTTGTTTAACCTGCCTATGATGTTCACAACAATTTTCCCAACTCTGTGGTCATCCCTAATTTCAAATTCACCAATGTAACTGTGCTTCATCATCACAGTTAGAAACTGGATGATGGCTTTGGAGCACGGCCTTACAGGATCCTGGCATTTGTCTCTCTTTTCAGCATTGCTGAAACTCTTGAGAGCATCAGCCAGGACATTCACATGCACCATTATGGTGGCACAAAAAGATGGTGGAAAGAGTTCATGAATTCATAATGTGATTCCTGGAAATGCCATGGAGGAGACAATGTAAATGATGGTTTATACCCAGGCACTGGAATGTAAACTTCCAGTGAGAAGCTGGAGTGGACATTGTTTGTGCTACCCAGATCCCCCCAGGCCCCTTCTACTCTTGCTGTGGGCCCCTTTGCCAACTCTGGTGTGCTTTTGCTTCTAACAGCCCACACTTGCAAAGCTAATTTGGAGAACTGCCATGGGGCTGCTGGAGCCACTTTGCCCAAGAACAAAGAAAGCCTGAAGTACCTAGGAGTTAACAGAGAAAGACTAAAAAGTACAGGAATGTAAAACTCAGCTCTCTTGCTTTGCAGTAGGACAGCACTGAAGCCTAATCTACATTCCAAAGTTCTCCTCTGCAATCAAGCTAATGCTACCTCCTTGGGAGTTCCTGAAATCACAGGCGATGGCTTTGTCCTCTTCCCAACTGCACCTCCCCCAGTGCCTTAATCAATCACTGACACACAATCCTCCTCTCAGTCTTCCCACAGATCAAAATAGAATAAATCCTGTCTCTTGAGGACTGCCATGGATAAAAAAGAATCAAACCTAAAATAAAAGAGAATGTCAGCTTACACGATGTTCATAGCTGAAACATGGAAGTGAGCCAAATGTCCACCAGTGGATGACTGGATGAACAAAATGTGGTGCACACATGCAATGGAATATTATTCCACCTTAAAAAGGAAGGAAATTCCAACACATGCTACAACATGGATGAACCTGGAGAACATTATGCTAAGTGGAATAAGCCAGTCATAAGAAGACAAATACTCTATGATCCCACTTACATGAGGTATTTAGAGCAGTCAAATACATAGAGACAGAAAGCAGAATGGTGGTTGCCAGGGGCTGGTCGGGGTTGGGGAGTGGGCAGTTATTTTTTTAACGGGTATGGAGTTTTAGTTTTACAAGATGAAAGGAGTTCTGGATATGGATGGCAGTGATGGCTGCACAAACAATCTGAATATGTTTAATACCACCGAACCAACCACACAGTCAAAAACGAGGGTCAGTTTTACATTATGTGTATTTTACCACAATAAACAGTTGACAGCTGTCTGGGGGAAGACACTGGGGGAGGGTGGTAAAGGGATTGGGCGAAAAAAGAGAGAAAGTACTCATGGACGTGGACAACAGTGTGGTGACGGCCGGGGGGAGTTGGGAGGGAGAAGGTGGAGGACGGGAAGGGGGATGAATGGTAATGGAAGGAGACTTGACTTGGTGTGGTGAACGCACAATACAGTATACAGGCGATGTGTTGTGGAATTGTGTACCTGAATAATTTTGTTAACCAGTGTCACACCAATAAATTCAAGAAAAAAGACTATCTTCAAAGGAATAAACACTAGACTGTTTTCAATTTTTTTTTAAAACTAGAAAAGAAAGAGAATGTAAGACCCTTATCTGGAGTTCATTCATGGAACATGGGACACTAGACCTGGAAAGAACTACTGGAGGTAAGATACGGTGGATTACGTACAGAATATCTTCCATGCTGGCCCGGGGAAACAGGCCTCACATTCCAGACGTCCAAGAGGGCAGTAAAAGGCTGAGAGAGTCTAACAGCCCTCCTTGGAATCAACAGGCTTCTAAGAGTCACTAGGTTAATGTTCGAGCAAGAGAAGCAGGATAGGAAGATTGCCAGGTAGTGGAGATCACTCACCAACAGCTACAGACGAGACTTTAATAATGGTCAGTAGGAATTTATGAGCCACCCATAGGCTTAGCTCCCAGGGATTGGCCTGGGTGCAGGCTCAGAGTGTGAGAGTTGTCACATCTTCTAGGGGAGATGTCATGCATACAAATCACCCCCATCACAAAAGACAAGACTTGATGTACACCATGAGGAAAACACAAGTTGAATTCTATGAAAATGCAGAGTAGAAAAATCTGCTTCTGGATGAGGAGATTTGCAGCAGCCGATGTAACAAAAGAATGCAAATGATGTGTTGCAGAAAGTAAGCACCTAGAGATTTAGGAGGAGTTGTGATATGTTACAAATGCCATGGCATATTGATTCAAGCATTTATTGACTCCAGCTAACTCTGGACTTACTCAAGTGTTACTCACCTTTAAATGTCACACAGGGACACTCAAGAATTGCAAATGTTCCTAAGATATACAAAATCATTTGTTACACATGCTCATAGGTCACACACCAATTCAAAAGTCTCTATTCACTGCCTGCTTATCCAGAGGGCTGAAAGGAGAATTCAGTAGAGCAGTCAGATTCATTCTTCATGGAATCTTCCTTCCTCATGAGATTCTGTCTAAAGGGAGGGTCCAGTCCAACCTTAGTCTTTTACTTTTACCCCTCATAAAATTCGCGCTGATTTGTTCTATACACCTCCAGAAACCCACAAGTGAAGAACGCTTCCCCTAAAAGGCTAAGTTTTGCTGACTTTCCTAGCATTAATAACGACAACTATGGTCACACCCTGTCACACACAAACTCAGGACATTAACAAATCCATAAGCTCTGTATTGATTACAATCCATGACAGAGGACTCTTTAATAATTTGAAATAAAAGCCACAGAAAGAGAAACTCTTATAATCTTCCCAGCCAAACCAAATCCTACCCTTCTCCAGAATTTCTCATCTCAGCGAGTGGCATCACGGTTCACACAAGTCTCGGCAACAGCCTCTATGTCGGCCTCATCTTCTCTCTATCTCTGTTCACCCACATCCAAGAATGGTCTTGTCCTGTCATGCCCGCCTCACTGATACTTCTGTCCTCCTCCATCTGCATTCCCACGGCCTCAGTCCAGGCACAACCACAGCGTGCTCACCACTCGGACATTCCCTCTTGACTCCCTTCAGCTGGTTCTCCATATCATAGCCATAGCTGTCTTTCTGAAGTGCAGATGTTAAGGATAACTCCAACTACTTGTATTTTTTTAGGGGAAAATAAAGATGCACATTATATGTGGGTAGTAAGTGAAATGTATCTGTTCTTGTGTTTTGTGATTATTTGTTACATAAAATTCTTGTACCATACTATGTTCAAAAATAAGCACTAAAACTCCTTTATAATACAAAAAACAAGTATCTAAATATAAATAAATAAAAATTGAATTAAAAATTTAAATTAAAGATTTTTTCCTGGAAGTTTGGGCCAAAAATGTGGGTACACATTATACATGGGAGCACATTATACATGGCAAAATAAGGTAATTTACATAACAAACATGGCTTTTTCAGGGTCCCAACAGAAAACTCATGACACACACAAACTGGGAAGTTGAGAATATAATGAAACAATTATTTTCAAAGGACTAGGCAGGGTTTAGGGCCTAGTAACAGTGGAGCAGTTGCCTGCCTCAGTTTGGCCAAGACTTAGCATTTCCTGGGACTCAGGACGTCCAGTCTAAAACCCAGAAAGTCCCAGGCAAATCCAGGATGTGCTGTTCACACTCCGTTACAACTGGAAACATCACCATCGTAGGTCTGAAAGCATGTAAGAAGGAAGTGGTTACCAGAACCCAGAGAGGACAGCTGTGTGAAGGTCACTTCACAAAAACTATGGCATTTGGAAGAGGAAGGAAACCTAACCTACAAACACCCAGCAGGAAGGAAACCAGAAAAATAAAGACCCGCAGATCATACTCTTTGCGCCTTCCCAACTCCAGTCGGTGCCTCCCATTGATATAACCAGGAGAAAAGGTCAAAAGAGATGGCTTGATGTTGCCTGTGGGTCAGTCGGGGGGAGGCCAAAGAGGGCAAACAAAAAGGTGGTAGCATAAGAAGAACTCAGTCTGACATTTCTGGCTTTGGAGAGAGAGGAAGGAGGCACAGTCCATGGAATGCAGTGGCTTCTAAAAGCTAGAAAAGTCGAGAAAACGGATTTTCCCCTGACGCTCCCAGAAGGCACATATCCTTGATAACACCTTGATTGTAGGTTAGTGAGACCTGTTTCAAATTTCTGATCTCCAGAGCTGCAGGAAAATAAGTCTGTGTTGTTTCAAGCCACCATGTTTGCGGTAATTTACAGCAGGGATGGGAAACTAATGTGAAAAGAAACTTAGAGAGCATCTAACATCTCAGCCAATACACAAGCTCAACCGGGGTTTTGGCTGGTGTGGGAACTGACTTTACACCGTTGACTGTGTGGAGTTTGTGAAGGTCCTTGAGCTGGGAGCGGCATACTCAGAGCTATGCTTCAGAAAGAATATTCGGCCTCCTCCTACCTTCAGCAGAGGTGAGATGGGAAGAAGGAATGCCTGAATGAAGGGGAATCGTTTAGAAGGCTACTGTGAAAGTCTGGTTAAGAAGTGTGGGCTTGCCCTGACGGCTGTGGCTCAGTTAGCTGGGCATCGTCCCAGAAGGTAAAGGTTGGCCGGTTCCATTCCCAGTCAGGGCACCTGCCTGGGTTGCGGGTTCATCCCCAGTTGGGGCACGTTCAAGAGGCAACTGATTGAAGTTTCTCTCTCACATTAATGTTTCTCTCCCTCTCTTTTTCCCATCCCCTCTCTCTAAAAATAAATAAATAAAACCTTTAAAAAAAAAAAAAAGACGTGTGGACTTAAAACAGGGTGGGGCCCTAGGCGTAGGTAGGAAGGCAAGTATGGCAGACATGTTGCTATTACGTAAAGAATGAAACTCACTTCCGCCAAGATGGCAGCGTAGGTGGTCGCACTCGCTGCCCGCACATCCAGAATGTCCGAACAAGGAATGCAGTAGCAAAGAGTTAAACAACCAGAACGGACAGAATCGAACTGAAGGGAAGTCCGACACCCAGGAGGTAGGAGAGGACGAACATCCAGGCCGGTAAGCAGGGCAGAGACAGGCGGAGGAAGCAGCGCTCACGGAGGGTCTCACTCACGCCACGAATTGCGCCGCTACTCAGGCTGCCAGTGCCTGAACAGGGCGTGGCTCCAAACAACGGGGGAATCCCACAAGCCAGCGACGCTGCCAGAGAGAGGCCAGGGCTGAGCCAGCAGAGCCGAGTCTGGCAGAGGAGGCGGTGGGGAGCTGGGGAGAGGAGGAGTGACGGGAGCCCTCGGTGATCGGAGGCCGCCATTGCTTCCTCCCAGACCCCGCCCCCAGAGGCAACGGCATCCAAAAAGAGACCCAGGTCGCAGGCATCTGCCAGCTGACAAGTGCACCGAGATAAAAAGAAGGAAAATGGCCAAAAAGGAGGACCACAACAAATTACAACTAATGGATGACAACATAGTCAGCCTATCAGATGCGCAATTTAAAATGCTTGTAATCAAATTGTTAACAAAACTGGAAAATCGGTGGA
>PVJI01024290.1:0-22171 GCA_004026765.1 Micronycteris hirsuta
AATAAGGGCTTGGTGATGATGAATGCCTTGAACTTGACCTTATCTGGGAAGTGCTTTATCTGCCCTTCCATTCTAAATGATAGTTTTCCTGGATAGAGTAATCCTAGATGTAGGTCCTTGCCTTTCATGACTTTGAATACTTCTTTCCAGCCCCTTCTTGCCTGCAAGCTTTCTTTTGAGAAATCAGCTCATAGTCTTATGGGAACTCCTTTGTAGGTAACTGTCTCCTTTCCTCTTGCTGCTTTTAAGATTCTTTCCTTCTCTTTAATCTTGGGTAATGTAATTATGATGTGCCTTGGTGTGTGCTTCCTTGGGTCTAACTTTTTGGGGACTCTCTGAGCTTCCTGGACTTCCTGGAAGTCTGTTTCCTTTGCTACTATTCACTACTTTCTCAAATAAGTTTTCCATTTCTTGCTCTTCGTCTTCTCCTTCTGGCACCCTTATGATTCAGATGTTGGGACATTTAAAGTTGTCCTGAAAGTTCCTAAACGTCTCCTCATTTTTTTGAATTCTTGTTTCTTCATTGTGTTCTGGTTGAATGTTTATTGATTCCTTTGGCTCCAAATCACTTATTTGAGTCTAGGTTTCCTTCCCTTCGCTGTTGTTTCCCTGTATGTTTTTCTTTCTTTGCATAGCCTTCACTTTTTCCTCTATTTTGCGACTGTACCCAACCATCTCTGGGAGCATCCTGATTACCAGTGTTTTGAACTCTGCATCTGATAGGTTGGCTGTCTTTTCATTGCTTAGTTCTAGTTTTGGAGCTTTGATCTGTTCTTTCATTGGGCCATATTTTTTTGTCTTGGCAAACCTGTTATTTTGTAAGGGGCAGAGCCTGAGGTACTCACCAGGGCAGGGCAACCCACATTGCTGCATTGTGACTGTATATGTTGGGCAAGGGTCAGAGAGGGAACAATGCCTCCTGCTTGGCTCTCAGCCAGCTTTCTGTCACTTCTCCTGCTACCCACAAGCAAATTGGGCCCTTCTGGTGCTGATTCCCAAGTGGGTGGGCTTGTGTACATTCTAGGACCCTGTGGGTCTCTCCAACAAACTCTCCTGTGAGGCTGGGAGTTTCTCTTCACTCCACAACCCCCACAGGTTTTTACAGTCTGAGGTTTTGAAGCTTTATTTGCCTGTGCTGAAACACTCGGTTGCACAATCTGTCTCGTTTCCCAGTTGTTCCTCCTAGTTTATCCACACGCAAATGTGGGACCACTCACTCCAACAGCCACCGCCTTGCCCATCCCAGTCTACCAGCTGCCACTTTGCTGCATGTCTTCTCTGCCTGGCTAACCATCTCCGCCCCTCCTACCAGTCTGGATGAATGTTTCTTCTTTAACTCCTTGGTTGTTGGACTTCCATACAGTTCGATTCCCTGGCAGTTCTGGTTATTTTTTATTTTTAAATTTGTTGTTGTCCTTCTTTTGGTTGTTGGAGGAGGCAAAGTGTATCTACCTACATCTCCATCTTGTTTGGAAGTCCCAAGAGCGGTTTTTTTTTAATGTCCAAATGTTTCCTATTCTAAATAAATAATATGTCTTGGAATCTACAGAAAAATTCTTTTTACAAAACATGAAATCATTATATAAAACCCCTTGCCATGCTTAATGGTCCTCAGTTCCATGGGCTGTTACTTTCTTTGGTTGATTGGCAGTTATATTGTAATGAAAATGGATTCATATTTTAGCTACTCACTCTTTATTGTAGCAACTAAGATTGAAATTTTTATTTTCCCCACTTTGATTCTTAAGATGTGTTTTCCTTAACATAGATCTATTGTTTTCATTTTTAAATGTTTTTCATTTAGATATCCTTTAGGTACTTCCTGTGAATTCTATGGGCCTCCATTCTTATTATTGCTGTAGTTGTCATTTCTAAAATCAATGAAGCATAGCCTTTTATAGGATTGACTTGTACCAATCTACTGAGCTAGAAGAAGGATTGGCATTCTATTTCTTTACTATTTCCTACCCAAATAATGACTATGTGTAATGTTGTTAGACTAACTTTTTGAAATCCTAGATAAGGTCTTTTTCTTATGTTCACTTTTGTCAACTCCTATATGCTGGCAATTGTCTTCGCATTATGGTTTAATAAAGGAAGCACTAAGTCAAAATTCCTGAATTAAGTTCAGTTTCTGACACTTACTATGAATCACTTAACTTCATCGAACTCTACTTTTTTCAGTTGTAAATAGAAGTAATATTAACTACATCACAGGGTTATAAAATAAATAATGTAATAGTGAGACCATGCAATTTCATAATAATTACTTTTACTGTTTTCTGTACTGACTCAAGAGCCCCAGGTAGCATGAAATAACTAAAGAAGGGCACAAAAAGAATATAATTCAAATAAATTTAAATTTGTCTTCAGAATTGTCCTTATCACATTTTCTCTGCCACATACACACCCTTCACTTACATACTCCATGCCTTTTTTAGTTTACCATCTCTTTCAGGTGTTCGATTAGGAAGGTTATTTTAACCAGGCCTGGAAGGAGTTTCTCCACCGAAAGAGTTTCTAGGGTGGGGTTTGAGGCTGGTAGTTAAAAAAAAACCGAGAAAGAAAAAAATCTCAACACTCCCCTAGCACTTCAACCATCTGTTCAACCTGTACAATTCCCTCCCTGACCCCAAGAAATGACTGGCACATCCTCCCTTCAAGCCAGGTTGGGGACAGAGAGAGATGCTGCCTGAGGGATAAAAATAGATGGATGGCTATGCAGGTGCGCAGATAGTTATATAGAGAATCACTTAGTTTCACGGGGATAAGTGGAGTACCGGAAGGGGAAAGAACAGACGGAGTTTGTGAAATGGATGAAAGACAATCCCAGGACAATTTCTAGGAGTTTGACAAGTCATATGGGAACATATATGTAAGGAGATCTTAGGATAACTAGAGAAAGGAACAAAAGTAATAGTTCTAGGCCACTAGGATGGGAATTTGAAGTAGGTTCCACATTAACAAGGTGATCGGTGCTTCATTAAGTACAAATATAGGAAGAACTGCAAGTCGGTGTAGGCTCTCTGATTTCACTATGTTTTGCTCTGCTAATTAAAAGCCTTCGTCCACTAGAGGATATTTTATTTACCCTTTCTTCTATTTTTAAAATATCTTCATGTATTTCCAAGAATTAAAAAACTGTTTTATACTAACTGCAATTAATAATGGAAAATAGCATTCCATCAGAAGAACAGATGAATTCTGTGAACCTTGTATAAAATGAGAAAACTGTGACAACACTAAATGACTCAATATCTTCACTGCAGACATGGCCCCTCAGTTTGCCCACCTCTGTGCAGAAGATAACAATACTTAGTTTCTAAGAATTTTATGATGGTAAATGGGACTAATGCTCATAAACACTGAAGGTGTTTTAATTCATTAATTTTGATATGCTTTCCCATGATTGTGTGTGCTGTGAAAAACACCTAGAAAATAAAAAATAATTACTGCGAACTTTTTAAAAAGAATATACATGAATACAACCAAGAAAGATTATTTAATAGGTTATAAGTATTAATGTCAAATTAAATATCAATTTTAATTTAACTGAAATAAAACCAAAGAATCCTCAAAGAATAACTTTGTCACTAATAAGCTGTCATTTTATGAAAATAAGCCATTATTAAACAGCTGTTTCAGAGGCATTGTTGATATCTACAATACCAAATAAATAATAATCATTGTAGCTAATAAATGTTATCTCCCCTAACATGACTGTCCCAAGATAAATGTTTATTTCTTATGTGCAGACTCACTGTTGAAGGGAAATCTTCCCAGGAGAAGATGGTGCCCCACCACGGAGTGGGACATCCAGCCACGTTACTCACTAATCGGTCCATACCTAGGATCTCTCAGCAGTGTACCACAGAAGATACGGTAGATTTGGTGCTAAAATAAACAATTAAAGCACCTGGGTAACAGCATCTTATCCAAGACATGGGAGTAATTCAGGAAACACATTAACAGCACCCTCCTCAATCTCATATTTCACACACAAAATGATGGAGACTTCTAATAGGAGGAACAGACTAAGTGAGCCTTCCATTAGACGTAAGCCTAATCACTTTAAGGCTACTAAATTTGCCACAATAAGTCAAAATATAATGAAATCACCATCACCAACAAACATTAACTGGCGTCTACGGTGGGTAAAATATAATGCATGATGCTATGGATACCCAGAGAAACACTACACAGTCAGTATCTGACCTCAAAGGGCTTATAAGATAATTGGGAAAGAGAAGGTAGGCATTTTAACTGTGGGGTATTGTAACCTGGCCTACCATTCTTTTGACATTGCTTCTGTAAATGTTGACTCTGACTAATGTGTAACTTATAGATAAACAGCATGTTTGTATAACTATCCTGGAACTAACTACTCAAAAGATACATACTCCCCCTCAGGCATCCCAGCTCCAGGAGATTTGCCGACTTTCAATGGTGGAGCTAGAATAACATGAAGCCGGGAAGACTAAACCAGGATGATGCACAACAGGCCATCACTTGTCTTATCGGAATGCACTACACTTGTTACACGTAGAGAATTTTTCAACCCTTTCCCTCGGCCTCTTTGTTCTGTTCCTTTCTCCCTCCTTATAAAAACCTCGGCCAGCCTGAGATAGAGAGATGGCTTTGAGACACAAGTCCCCCATCTTCCCAGGGAGATGGGCTTTGAGATGAGAGTCCCCCATCTTCCAGGTGGCTGGCATCTGACTGAACCACTTTCCTCGACATTAGCACCTGTCCCTCAAGCACTGGCTTTCAAAGCAGCAGGCAGCCCGACCTGCATTTGGTTACCGAATTACAAGTGAAGTAAAATATAAGGTAGTATGAGGCAAACTGCAATGCTAGATAATCACTGGATCAAAAAGCAGGAAGTTAGCATTCAATTAAGATTCATTGTATACCTAAGAGCCAGTCACTGACCAATGCACTCTACATAGTTACATGCTTAATATGGGTTTTAAGAAAATAGACTTTGAAAAATAGAATCTAAGAAACTTGATACAACTATACAGAAATTATGCACAGCCATTAAAGGAGATATTTACAAATAAATCATTGTAAGTATGAGAAAATGCTAATTCTAGTATAATAACAGTATACTAAAAAGCAGTATAGAAACTGTATATGCATTATGGCTTCAACTTTGTACCCTTTGTTTTTAGATTTTATCTTTTTATTTATTTTTAGAGAGAGGGGAAGGGAGGGAAATTGAAACATCAATGTGTGGTTGCCTCTCGAGCGCCCCTACTGGGGACCTCACCTGCAACCCAGGCATGTGCCCTGACTAGTAATCGAACTGCCATTGGTTTGCAGGCCATCACTCAATCCACTGAGCCACATCAGCCAGGGCTAAACTTTGTGCCTTAAAAACTGAAAGATTATAACAATTATTTACTGTAAAAATCAATAAATAAAGGAAAATTATTAAACATTTACCTTGCACTTTTAGGAAGAACCAAAGTTTAGGAGGGAAACCTCTTCCTTACAGAATAATTTCAATTAATAGATATAGAAAGAATAAAACTAAAAAAAAAACAATTTTGCAACCCCCAATGAAATAGTTAATTCAGGCAAGCATCTCAGTGGATGCTGAAACCATTAGGTAAAAAAGTGACAAGGGACTAAATATTTGAAAGGGTCACCATTTCACACCACAGTTACTTGTCAATCACAGAGGAGAAGAAACGGAGGGATGTAGCTACCCCACTTTAATCAGGGAAGCAAACAGCATCACTCCTAGTGACATACCTCATATCAAATGCCTCTTGACATGGACCAATGTGAATTACACAGCAGCACCCATGAAAGAGTCTTGCCAAAAATGTTAGTGTGAATCTAACCAAGGCCTTAGATCTATCTTCCAGTTTATAGGAAACACATGGAACAGAACAAGTGTCACCTTCAGGAAACAATCACCCACCAAAATGTGGGACACCCTATAAAACTAGTCTCTTCTAAAGGCAATGTCATAACAAACAAACAAAAATGTACAGATAGGCAACAGCATGGTGGTTACCAGAGGGAAAGGCAGGTGTGGGGAGGTAGAAGAGGGTAAAGGGGGGTCAAATACATGGTGACAGAAGAGAACTTGACTTTGGGGTGTAAACATATAACACAATATACAGACAATGTATTATAGAATTGTACACTTGAAACTTACATAATCTCATTAACTAGTGTCACCCCAACAAATAATTTTTAAAAAGGAAAAAAAGGCAATGCAAGAAAAAGAGAGTAAAGAAACATAACAACCCAATGGCCATTCTTGATTTCATCCTGGTTTTTCAAAAAACAAGCAATTTTTTACAAAAACACTTGAGGAAAATTGATGACATTTTAAATACAGGCCAAGTATTAAGTTATATTTGGAAGTTATTAAGTTTGATGATAATGTTATTTTTGTTATATAGAAAATATCTTATTTTTTGGAAACTAAAGAAGCATGGTTCACTCTCCTAAAAAAGAGACAGAGACACATAGTGACAGAGTTACAGAGAGAAATATTTATTGACATTTATTGCAAATCCTAATAATTATTGAATTTGTTGTTAAGTAGATGGGTGTTCCTTGTGCTAGTCTTTCATTTTTTAATAGTTTTGAAATATGTATTACAAAAACCAGAAAAAATAAGTATAGAAAAAAGACTAAAGAAATATACCAAAATATTGACAATGGTTATGTCAGCATAATTATAAGTGATTTTTCTATCAATTTAAAAATATTCTGTAACTTCAAAGTTTCTCATAATTATCGCATACTATTCTAATAATCAGAAAATGTGAATTTAAAAAGGCAGGCATTAGATTAAATTGTGTGTGAAAAAAATAAAAAGCCTTAAACCTATCCATTTAAGGAAATTGTGATGTGGGCTATTGTTGTTTTGGTTCTGTTATTATTTCATTTACTAATAGTTTCCAAAAGGAAGTTCAAGGCATATTAAGTCACATTTCAAATAGTATCTTGGCAAAGCCATAGGGAGGGCTACAAAAACAGACCAACCCAGTTTATCAAACTGCTCATGCTCTTACTTCATTAATAAACAAGGACATTTTTTAAATCTTGAAGAAATTCAATCCAATACCTCTGGGAAATTTCTCGTCTGCATAGTTATTCAATAATAGAGAAACCTGGAAAGAAACAAATGGCAAGGAGAAAGAGCAGCAGAGAAGTGGGGAGAGATCTTGGAATGATGATGGGAAACAAATTAGAAATTAGTGTCCAATGACATAGGGGAAAAACAGGTCAGTGTTGATTTGAACTAGTATCCAAGAAAGACTGCGTTTCCTCCCTGCTCAACCAAAACTGTCTAGTCCTATGTAATGTTCAAATTTTGGACACAAGAAACTGTTAACATTAGCTCTAGCAAAGCATATAAACAGGAGCCTTCAGGACATTCATCAAAAAAAAAAAAAGCAAGAAATAAAATACACAGAACCTGCCAAGAGATGACAGAGTGCAAAGATAAAGTCACAAAAATATGTAAAAGATATTAACACCAAAAAGATAGAGAAAGCACTTAACCCAGAGCTAAGAATAACAATATTAAATAAAATTAAGAACCAAAAATATTGTAGTAAAAATTGTTTAAATGATGTCATTGGAACATCTCTTACTATTAATACTTGCCTTTACACGCCACTGCTCAATTTAGTGGTCACGGTCTCCTTGTATGTGTGACTTGCATGGGTTAACACTTCCCTTTTAGTCAGGAGTGGCTCAAGCTAAGTCCTGATATATTGATATACATGAGGATCATCTGGAGAATTTTTTTTAAGATTTTATTTATTTATTTTTAGAGAGAGGAGAAGGGAGGGAGAAAGAGAGGGAGAAACAGCAATGTGTGGTTGCCTCTCACATGGCCCTCACTGGGGACCTGGCCTGCAACCTAGGCATGTGCCCTGACTGGGAATCGAACCGGGACCGCTTGGTTCCCAGCCCACGCTCAATCCACTGAGCTACATCAGCCAGGGCCATCTGGAGAATTTTTAAAATCCCAGTATTCATGCTGCATCTCCTACCTACTACGGCACATATCTGCAAGTGGGAGCCAAGCATCAGTCAGGAGCATCTGATGCGCAGCAAAGTTTAGGAACTACTGGCATGGTGTGCAAAGACAAATGCTGGAAGCTGTACTGACTACAGAATTCACACTGATTAAAATATTTTAAGCAAAACCTACCCCA
The DNA here is from genome assembly GCA_004026765.1 of Micronycteris hirsuta. Taxonomy (NCBI): domain Eukaryota; kingdom Metazoa; phylum Chordata; class Mammalia; order Chiroptera; family Phyllostomidae; genus Micronycteris; species Micronycteris hirsuta. The sequence goes on from PVJI01024290.1 coordinate 8,196, forward strand.
CAAGTGTTCACGGCACAGTCAAATCATGTATTGTCTACATAGGAAGAGGCAAGGATTGTGACACTATATCCGCAGAAAGTGAATTGCTGAGAGAGCCTGCCACCACAGGTAGAAGTTGGTTCTGCTCGGCGTGGAACCCTTGCTGGCATGTGGTGAGGACTAATTCCATACTAGCTGACAATAAACTAAATGTCTTTTTTTAAACCCTTTTGAAGGATCACAGTTGAGAGTCTATACACTGTTACCATTTGAAACCAACTACATTAAAATTTTTGTCATCCCTAATAAACGATTTTCCATTTCAGAATACCACACCCATTTTGAATTGTTTCCATTTGTCTTTTGTTCTCTGAGTGTTTAATCAACATTCCCCCACATAACTTGGTAAGTTTCTTGAATTACTGTAATATTTTTTAAAAAATAAAAATTTAAGTGTATGAATTTAGAAGTGAGTTGAGCCATGGCTGGCATAGCTCAGTGGATTGAGCTCGGGCTTGTGAACGAAAGGGTCACTGGTTCAATTCCCAGTCAGGGCACATGCCTGGATTGCAGGCCAGGTCCTCAGTACAGGGCCCTCCAGAGGCAACCACACATGAATGTTTCTCTCCCTCTCTTTCTCCTTCCCTTTCCCTCTCTCTAAAAATAAATAAATAAAATCTTAAAAAAAAAGTGAGTTGCAAAGCAATTTGAAGTTTATTTCACTTGAAAAGCATGTAATAAATTACATTGTTTGAGTTTGGCTTTTGAAAGTCAACACAATTTATGCTTAAATATTCTGTACAAAAGGCAAAAGGTTATCTCCTCTCTCTCCAATATTTGCCTCTATCCTAAGAAAACCTGACTCACTCTTCTCTGCTCCCATCCAATTGTCCACAAGCCTGTCTCATCTTTTCATGTGCTGGTTGGCCATTTGTATATCTTCTTAAAAGCAATGTTTATTTAAATCTTTTGCTCACCTTTAATTGTGATATTTTTCTTTTTATTATTATTATATATGACTTGCAAATATCTTCTCCCATTCTGTGGGTTATCTTTTCACTTCTTTTTTTTTATCCTCACACGACAGCATGCTTATTGATTTTAGAGAGAGGGGAAGGGAAGGAGAAAGAGAGGGAGAGAAACACTGACGTGAGAGAGAAATATCCATGGGTTGCTTTTATATATGCCCTGAGTGAGGACCAAACCTGCAACCTAGACATGCACCCTGACTGGGAATTGAATCATGACCTTCTGGTTTGTGGGATGATGCCCAAGCAACCGAGCCACACCAGCCAGGGCTCTTTTCAAAGTGAAAAGATACCCACTGAATCAAAAGGGCTTCTTTTTTCCCTCTCTCTCTCTTTTTTTCTCCTTTTAACTAATCCTATATAATTGTGGTCCCACACAAGAATTTTAATATATATATAGGACCTAGAATATAAGCTTTCAATAAAGCAGTGCTTTTAATCTGCTTTGTTAAATACTGTCATTTTAAAGCAGTACCTGGCACACATATAACCTATGAATATCTGCTGAATGAATGATCAAATAACATTCACATACACTCAAATTTTTATCTTTCTGGGCATATATTCCATCTAGTTTAAGTGTGGCCTTTTGAAACCAGGGAATTGACCCTGGTTCTCAGTCCAGTGAAATATTACAGGAATATCTCAGCCAAGCACAAGCTGCGGGATCATCTCTATCCCTTCTAATCTTTAATCTTGACTATCTCCCTCCTCTTCACAAAGAAGTTGCTAATTGTGCAGCAAAGGAATAGCAGCCCATCCTAAAACCTTTCCCTGCTGCCTAAGCTACAACCAAGAGTGGACTTCAGGGGTCCCCCTTGCTTGCCTTTCAAGGGACAATTCCTTGATTACATGGTTGAATTCTTTTGTTATTTTGAGTTAGAGCCCTCTGGTTCTATAGACATTAATTTTTAGTTATCCAAAGAAACTCACACCCCTTGGGGTCAGATGTATAGGGCCCTTGTCACCACCCCATCAGAGGAGCTCCCCCGAGTCCTTGTTTGGATGAACACTGAGAACAGATGCTGGTCCATCAGGGATCATGCCACTGTGGCAAGACTGCAGTGATGAAGGTCCAGACACTGACCATTCACTGAAGCCACCACAAACTAGGAACCATCTTCGCTGGCCTCTAATATTTGGGCTGTGGCAGGCAACCTTTTTGTTAAAAGCATTAAGTCTCCTTAATATTGATGATATCATTCTGTTTGCTTTGGTCAAACTCACTGGGGCAAATGTAAGTGGTTGGAGGGAAAGGAGTGCCTCAAACACTAAGACAAGGACCCTCCCTTCCCAGCCTGGCTCTGAAGACTCAAGGCTGCCAACCAAATACTTTCATATTATTCTCTTTATGTCACTTTTCTATATTCATATTCTTCATTACCACCACTTATCTACAAAAGGATTTCAAAGTCCTCAGCATCATACCTATGGTTCCTATGACCTGATCCCACCTTGTCCACTCAGCTTTTCCTCGCCTTTCTTTAAACCAGCACCTTCTCCCTGGGAGCCATCTTTCCCGTCTTCCAAACGTGTCACGCTCTCTCCCAAGTCTTCGCATGTGCTTGAACACAGGGATGCAATATGTTTCTACTTCTTGCCATCATATTTCAGAAAAGCAATTTAGTGACAGGTGGTGAATGCTTTCCATTTCTTAGTGTACATTTAACAATTTTTTGCCCTAGCTTATTAGTTTTCTTTTTTATTTCTCAAATGAAAAATGTAATGTCAAAAGTTATAGAAGCAGATGCTTCCAAAAACAAGAAGAATAGAGCAGTGAAATATATAGGGCTCAAGTATATGAGAAATATGTATTTTAAAAATTCTACAACAATAAGCAATATCAACAGCACAACAAGTCATACACTACCCAATAAGCCTTTTAAACAGCAAAGGAATACAGGGAGTCATGAATACTTACTGCTCAAATTAGCTGGGCATCAGATTTTTCTAATTTAAAGTCCTATTAAGTTACTGACTTTCCCAATACACCTAAAGAATACTTTAAATTTTAAAATATCTGCCGTAAGCCATATTGTAGCACAATTAATAGATTTCTCAATAAAAGAATTAAAAACTCACTAACCAGGTACCTTCTCAACAAATCAGAGAATTTACCCAAATTCCCATTGAAAAGAAAAGCAGTTCACAAAAGAAATACAAAAATAGCCAAACAGATGAACAAATATTGTCATCAGTAATCAAAGAATTGCAAAGTAAAATGAGATACCACTTTTGCAATCCAAACGGACTTTACTGGATAATCACATAACACACACCTAGGACTATAGCACATTCTGTCTTTTCAAAGCGTCCACTAGAGTAAGGTAGAGTTAGATGAACACTCTCAAACACTGCTGGCAGACATAATGTGGTTTAATCTTACAGAAAATGATTTGACATTTTAAATTATCTTTCTCATGGACTTATAGTCTTCTAAAATTTACATTTTTAATGATTACAAATGTATATATCATTCCTCTACTACTAAGTATGTAGGTTTTTTCTGGAGTTGCTATCATCAAGTCTGCAATGAACATTTTTACATAATTGTTTGACAACATCTCTGGTTATTTTCTTCAGAGAAATTCTTAGAAGAGATAGTACTAGATAAAGAGGTAGAATAATTTTTAAGGTTCTGCTTTTAATTAACTGACACACTGGTCATTCTCCATAAAGCTGGAATTTGGGCTCTTTCAGGGCAGGGATATTTGTCTACTTTGTTAAACACTATACCCCAGCACCTGGCACACAGTATGCCCTTAATAAATAATTATAGAATGTATGATTGAATAACATTTGCATACATACAAATTTTGGCAGTTGCCCTTATAAATTTCTGAGAAGACATTTGACCCTGTCTTATTAAGGAAAACTAGAAACTCATAATGCCTTGTCAAGACATACTAAGTATAGATATGAAATTTAGACAGACTCACCTGTCTTTCATTTTAAATGAGATAGTAGAATTATAGCAACAAGTTGGTGATGACAGTCCTCGATCTATGCCATTGCTCCCAAACTGATTTATACATTCAATGAAATGTCAATAAAAATGCTAGCAAGGTTTTTTGTAGAAATTCACATATTTCACTGTAAAGCTGTGTGGTACTGACTAAAGATAGATATGACAATATAAACAATGAAGATAAACATAAATATAAACAATGAAAGAGAATGAAGAATTCAGAAATAAACTCATATGTACATGGTTGATTGATTTTCATCAAAGGTATCAAGATAATAGGAAAATGATAACCTTTAAAAATTATGCTGTAAAAATTGCATATCCACATGCAAAAATAAAATGAATCTGAATCCTTACTTTTTATCATGTAAAAAATTAGCTCCAAATGGATCATAGACCTAACTGTAAACACTAAAACTATAAAACTTCTAGAAGGAAAGTTAGGAGAAAATTGTAATGATCTTGGGCTAGGCAAATAATTTTTAATAGGACATAAAAACACATTTTAAAAGAAAATAATAATAAATTGGACTTCATCAAAATTTAAAACTTTTGTTCTTCAAAAATCACTATTAGGAAAATAAAAGGTAAGCCACAGGCTTAGAAAAAATATTCATAATACCTACAACTGCTATGAAACTTGTGTCTAGAACAAAAAGAATTCTTTTAGGTCAACAATAATAATATGAACAAACCAATTTTTTTTGATGAGTAAAAGATCCAAACAGAAAGTCATCTCTATCGCTAAATTTAGACACAGCTCCAAAAGTAGAGACTATGTACCATAGGTCGAAACCTGTCACTTTAGAAAGTATACAGTTCAACTAACTAAGAGGGGAAATAGAACTAATAGTTTTTGAACAGCTATGTGCTATGCCCTACACCAGGCACATTACATGTATTTTATCAGTTGATAATATTACTATTATAGCCATTTTACAGATTGGAAAACTAAGACTCAGAGTAACTCAGAATGTAACTTAACCAAGTTACATTCCCATAGTTGCACCACAAGTAACAGCCCAGCATTTAATCCTGCTTGATTCTTACTACGCTTGTCTCCTAACTCACTGCACTACACCAGTATTCATAATGCTTGTTAGTATCTAAATAGCTGTTTAAGGCTCCCTTCTCCCTACCCCTTGAGAGGAGCATATTTGGCCAGAAGCCAAAGTCACTATCATTGACCTATGAGATTATGGACTGAAGTTTTCATTACGGCTTGAATTCCTCACTTTAGCCTCTCATTCTTGGCTTCTCACCTGATTACACTTAAATACAAGTGACTAAACTGTTTGAGGAGAGGGATAGCCATATGTGCTGTTGTCCATGGTCCTGAAACCTCATGCACGCTAGGGTTACTCCTCTGGGAAGTAGGAAGTATAGTTATGAAAATGAGATGGAGCACAAAATGAGAAAGGCCAAGCAGAACCAGATGTGGGCCAAAGAAAAGGAAGCATGGAGTAGATGGCTTAACCAGCACCATCCAACAGGACTTTCTGCAATGACGGTAATGTTCTAATTCAGCACTGTTCAATATAGTAGCTATTAGTTATATGTAGCTATTGGGCACTTGAAGTGTAGTTAGTAGATCAGTGATTAACTGTAGTATTTTATTTAATTTTAACTAATTTAAATTTAAATAGCCACACGGTTCCATATTGCACAACACAGGTTAGATCATCGGCATAAAGCTCTTTCCTGAATGCAAATTCCTGGGTACCACGCCAGATGTATGAGTCACAGTCTCTGGGGTGAGTCCAGGATGTGTACTTTTAGCCAGGAAATTCCTGTGCTCACTGACATTTGAGACCCACTATCCTCCAGGATTTTGTGTCAGCCTTCTGAAGCTTCTCCTCTGGGCCCTCTGCTACCTGTCACTTTCTCATCAATTCCTGAGCTGGTCCTGACTTAAAGAGTTTCAAAGAATCAGCCCTGTCTTTATTCCTGGGGCCCAGCGGCTCAGGATCCAGTAGTTTCTGGGCTCCCACCTCCCTTTTCTGCATCCCAAGGCTCCTTAAGGATCAATTTCAAAGGCACTCATGACATGCAAACCTTATGCACCTGTCTGACTCTGCCCTGAGTCATAGTGCTCCCAAATTCATATGCTATTTGCCTTCTTTCCCCAAGTATTTTTGTTTAGTCCAAAGAAGTAGGCATTTGCCTTGGTTTCTGCCTCCTTAGGTGCCTGTCCTTCCCCAGCCCCCTCTGGCTGTAGGGACGGTGCCTTCCTAGTTCACCCAATCTGTTTCAGATGAATCCTCATCTTCACAATCTCCATCCACAGTCAGTATGCATAGATAGCTCTCACAATATTGACCACTACCCTACTGGCTTTCAAGTTAAACTCACTTAGAATGGACCTCCAGGTTCTGATTAATGACTAATTTCAACTGGATATACCCTCAAAACACGGAGCCTTGGATTGCCAATTCTCTGTAGCTGAGTCCATTTCTCCTGCTTCACACACTGATCACATTACCCAGGTTCCAGCATGCTAACACCTCTGAGCTCACTTGAATTAAATAGTTTCAATTTAATAATGGAAATGAGAGTTAACACTAAATAATTATTTTCAGAGCTATGAATTCAATATCTATTAAGATTTTCATATTTTCTTCCTACCACCACCACTATTCATACACACATGTACACACCACACAAAACTTACACTGATATAAGACTGAATAAAAAACATTTCCCATGCATCGGACATTTGACTACCAGAATGTGTAGATTGTTACACTAATTATTCCACCTAAAGTATCTAAGCTGTGGCCAAGTACCCTCCCTCATTGACCACGGGCTTCGTCATGTGACCGGCTTTGGCCAAAAAACAAACAAACAAACAAAAAACATGTAGCAAATGTGACAGTGGAGTCTTGGTAAGCACTTGCATATTGGGACTTGCCTTCTTGGAATTACTGTCATTGCCATGTAAGAAATCTGGAGCTGGCACTCCATTGACAGTCATGCATGACTGTCGTATGAGGGTGAGACCATCTTGGATCATCCAGCTCCAGTCAACCCCCTGATCACTGCAGCTGCATAAGTGACCTCAAGAAGGTCCAACAGAACTACCCACCTCAACCCAGCCCGAACTGTATGCAAATAAATTATTGTGTTTAAAGCCATCAATTTTTGAGATAATGTGTTACTTCGCAGCAGGTAATGGACACACAGACTGACCCTAGGAGATATTATTATTCCCATGTCATAAGTTAGGAATGCAAAGTTCGGAGAAATTAGGTAGTTGATTCAAGGTCTTAGGGCTAGAAAGCCGCAGAAGAGGACCTAGAACTTCAGGCTATCCCCGTGTTCAGCACGCTGCACTACACTAAACTGCACCTGCACAGCCTCCATTCAGCAAGTACGGGGTGATCGAAGACCCTAGTCTGCCTGAGACCACATTTGCTGGCCTGGTCACCAACTTGCAGCATCTCTTTATTCAGCATAAAGGGATTTATTGAGCATAAGAGTTCTCCCAGCTCCCTCTTGGCAGGCTGGTGACCTCACTTGTTACTCTCATCCTGCAAAAACTAAGGCCAGGAATTGTTTTCAGGGAACCACTTGAATACAGCTAGTGGGAGCATTAAAAGGTGAGTTCTACTTTATATGCAAAGTGAAGATTCTGGTCTGCAGTCCTGAGTTAGGTCACCAGGAGGAATGACCTAATGGAGGAAAAGGGAAACAAATTTACAGGGTCTGGAGGGGGAAATGAGGATTATCTAAAGATTAAAAAAATTATTCATGAAAAACAGATTTTGAAATTGAAGATCTTATTCACAGAGAGCATTATAGTTACATTAATTCTTTAATGCAAAACTGAAGAATGAAATGGATTTAAACAACGAAACTGTGAAAATGTGCCACAAAACTGACTACAATTTTAAAAAGGAAATCTTAGGGTAAATAACGCTCTGAAAAATGTATTATGAAAAATCTCATTTCTTGAGAAGTTTATACAAAAATTATCAAAAGAGTAAGAAGATATGAACAGGTTCATCCTTCATTTCTCCCACAATTTTTTTAAGAATATCATTATGTCCATTTGGGCTAATTCATGGATTTAGTTCCAGATGAAGCAAGTGATTCAAAAATCATCCCTCCTTCCCAACTGGAGATGTGTTTACTTCTAACAAAAGGCGAGTTAACCAGTCTTCTGAGTTTTTGGCTTGGGAGCCAAAAGTATCTTACAACTAAAATGTTCACATCTGAATGTTATTTTACAGATGATGATAAGACAGGAAGAAAACATCTGGCATAAATGAATTGACCTGCTCTCCAAGTCATTTGATAAATAACTCAGTGTGATGACGTGGGGTCATTAGGAAAACTGGCTCATCTACAGGTTCAAATGACAGAGTAGATAAAATGTGTAAACTCATAAGCAAGCTTTCTCAAAACAAATTCATTGTCCTGCAGCTCTCTGTCCACACAATGGAGTGAGCAATCGCACAGGTATATCCTGACTCATGTTTGCATCAGCAGAACTTGTGTGCCCACGTAATTTCACACAGGAAGGGAAAGCAGCGTGGGCTGGTGGGGAGGCGCTGCTGCCTCCAACCCACCACTTAACCTCTCTGTAGCTCATCGTTCTCGCTTGCAAAAGGTGGGTAGAACAACTCACGCTTCCTACTCCACAGAGCCGCAAGCATAAAAGACGTAAACATGCTTTGAGGAAGTTAAAAGTGCTGTGCAAATACAAAGGGCTGTGTATCTGGTGAAGAACATAAAAAGGCAGAATCCCTGCGATGCAGCAGCAGCGATCCCACAGCGGTGATCCCACCACCCGGCCACAAGGCTGCTGCTGATTTTCTCATGTGAAAGCAGAGTCATTTTAAAACACAAAAGACCTAACAAGGAGCAGAAATAAAGATATACTGCTTGCAAAAACAATAATAATTGTGTCTATTCTGGGGTCCTTATACAAGAAAGCAATATTTTGAAAAATTGTCATGTTAAATTTAAGCTACCCTTGGGTGACTTCAAGCAATGCAATTTGCATTTAGCCCAGGCTTAATTATATCCTAGAAGAAGTCCTCTAATTCTCATTCATGACAGTAATCCTGCAAAATTTAACTTAGATCCTCTTACAAAGACGTATGCACCAGGTTAATAATAATAAATCAATCATTTCTTTTGTTCACCTACTTTGGGAACAATGATTCCATTTCTGCTGTCTAGTACAAGGGTTCCAACATTGTTTACCTACAAGCCACACATTTGTCCCGTACTATTCTATTTTAAACCCATGCATAATTTCACATGCACTCACACTGGAAGCAGAGTACTCTATGTTCAACCCAGTCTATTTCACTCAATTAAATAAATGATTTTTTTATTATACTACTTCTGGTGCTTTTCTTGTACCTACACCACATGCATTTGACACTGTTTTTGCCAATTGGGGTTAATACATTTATGAATAAGAATCTCTGCATCTGAGAAGCCTACATTCTAACAAAAAAGGTAGGAAAAAGCAAAATGAGAACATAAGACAGACTAGAAAATCTTTGGGAAAGGTTTAAAAGGCTCTGGGTGGCAAAGAAAGACATCATGTCTAGTCAAACTGAGGTTACTTTCTAAGTAAATGAATGCAAATAAGCCAGTCAGAGAAAGACAAATACCATATGATTTCACGCATATGTGGAATCTAATGAACAAACTGAACTAACAAGCAAAATAGAGACAGACTCAGAGAGAGAGGGCAGGCTGACAGCTACTGGAGGAGAGGGAGTTGGGGATGGAGGGATTGAGCAAAAAGGACAAAGGACTCATGGACACGGACAACAGTGTGGTGATTGCAGGGGGGTGAGGGGGGGTAGGGGATTTAATAATAATGCAAAAAATATAATAAAAAACAAAGTAAATAATTTTAAAATAACAATAAATAAATAAATACACCTCAAAGTAGAAAGATAAATAAAAAGCATGTATTATACACCATCAAACATGTTATTTGTAAAAATACTAAAGGCATGGGTGAGGGCAGGAAGAAGGACAAGTGCAAAGACTTGGAGGTGGCAAAGCAAAGAGCTTGCTCAGGGGTCCACTTGTGGTGAAACCTGGGCAGGGTTCATGGTACCAGCTTCCACAAGCAGAGGGGTAAAAAGATAAGGCAAGATTAGCTCTTCTTAAGATTTTGAAGAACCTTGATTGCCAGGCTAGCATTCAGGATGTTAGAGGGTCTTTGAGAGTGGAAGACAGGAAAACACAATATTTCACAACCCCCCCCAAAAAACCCTAGCTCTTTCTATTACATCGTCATTAACATAAATAATGTGTTAAGTGATGAAATGTAGTGTGTTTTCATTAAAATCCTGATTATATACTGCTTAATTATTTTACTTATGCATCTACAATATTAGTACTTGCTATACTTATTACTGTAGCTTTTTTTAAAAAAAAAACCATTGTCGCCCTGGCTGGTGTAGCTCAGTGGATTGAGCGCGGACTGCAAACCAAAGGGTCACCTGTTCGATACCCAGTCAGGGCATATGCCTGGGTTGCAGGCCAGGTCCCCAATAGGGGCCACGTGTGAGGCAACCACACATTGATGTTTCTCTCCCTTTCTCCCTCCCTTCCCTTCTGTCTAAAAATAAATAAATAAATATAAATAAATTAAAAAACCATTGTCATGCATTTCATTTTTGATTGTCAAATGCTATCCACTTATTCATTATTGAAAAAGTTTTCCCCAGTATAATTTGAAATCGATATGTGGATTTCTATTTTCAGCAGCATGATTAACAAAGTACCCTGCTTGGCCCTTCTAAAGAAAACCAAATAGTTGTACACCTGAAACTAATATAATATTGTACATTAACTGTAATTTAAAAATAAAAAATATTTTTAAAAAAGAATACTAGATAAAATTCAATAAAAATACTTTTTTATTTTTTTATTTTTAGAGAGAGGAGAAGGGAGGGAAAAAGAGAGGGAGAGAAACAACTATGTGAGAGAGATACATCAATTGGTTGCCCCTCACCTGCAACCCAGGCATGTGCCCTGACTGGGAATCAAACCAGCGACCTTTCACTTTGAAGGCTGGCTGGTATTAAATCCATGGAGCAACTCCAGCCAGAGCCAATAAAAATACTTTTTAATATATCAATTATCTGACTATTAATAAGGGGAACTCAGTGAAAGTAGGAGCCCAAAGAGGCAATTAGAGAAATGAAGCCACGTTTGGCCTTGGAAAGCATCTGTCAAATTGAATGAACTTTTTTTTTGGTTTTCCTGGTATCTATAAAGCCACAGAGTAGAAGACACAGAGCCCAGATTCACCAAAAGGTGGAATGTTTAATAGGAGATCCCCTTCATAAAACTAAGACTGCAAAGGGCCATACCTCCAATATAGGGGTGAAGTAGGAAAAAAAAATCTGCCACCCAAGAAACTGAAAGAAAAATTACCTATCTAGAAATTTGACCTTGGCGAGAGTAGGACTTTTCCCCAAAATTCTTAAATATAAGCCAGGCTTCTTGTATTTTTGTAGGCCAAATTCATACTACTTTAGAGTTCCAATAAACTACAAGCTAAGAAATCAGTTTAGAGTTGTCCTGGGCTGGAAGTTCCTCCAGGTTACTGACAGAAATAAGTTCAAATCCTCTCTGGAGTACTAGCTTTGTCGCAGTCTCAAAGAATTCATGCAAAGAAGTTCCCAGAAATATGAGATCACAGGAAAAAAAACAGTACCATGAGCAAAAGTCAACACAACAGACCTGAAAAAATAATGTCTAAAAAAATTTGAGTAGTTTAAAATATAAAGAAAGAGAAAGACACTGTAGAAATGATAAAATAGACATTTAATAAATATATAACTTATAGAAATAAAAAATACAATAAAAATTAAACTCAATGGACAGCTAGAAAAAGCTGAAGTGTAAAATGGTATGATCCAAATAAATCATCCAGAAGGCAGCACAGAGAGATCATGACAGAAATTATGAAAGAGAGAGCAAGAGATATGTCCAGTCAAGCTCCAAAAAGGCAGAGAAAAAAGTAAGAAAAAAATATTTGGACTGATGATTGACAGTTTTTCAGAAATGATGAGACAAGCTCCACAAGTTAAAGAACCCTAATGAATCCCGAGCTTGTTAATAAAAGGAAATCCACAGAGAAATTTTAGGATTACAAAGACAATGAAAATATCTTAAAAGAAGGCAGGGGAAAAAAACAGCTAGCCTTCAGATAAAGGACAAATACAGACACAATGAAAGTCAAAAGACTGTAGAACAGTATTTTTAAGTGGCTGAGAAACAAATAACTGACAAACTAGAATTTTACACATTGTAAAAATATTTTTTATTTTCTTTTTTAAGATTTTATTTATTTATTTTTAGAGAGAGGGGAAGGTAGGGAGAAAGATAGGGAGAGAAACATCAATGTGTGAAAGAAACATCAATTGGTTGTCTCTTATACACCCCCAACCACGGACCTGGCCCTCAACTCAGGCATATACCCTGGCCAGGAATCAAACCATCAACCTTTTGGTTTGCAGGACGGCACTCAACTCACTGATCCACATCAGTCAGGGCTGTAAAAATATTTTTCAAAAAAGAAAACAAAGGAAGATATTTCTAACAAAAATATCCTGACACACTGCTACCAATGGACATTCAGTGAGGGAAATTCTAAAGGATATAAATATTTTATGCAGAAGGAAATTGACCCCAGATGGAAGATTCAAGATACAAAAAGCAATGTTAGATGAAGAAGTAGTAAATACATGAATACAACTAAACAAACCTTGACCTCATAAAATAATAATACTACTGTCTTGTGGAATTAAAAGAAAAACAAAATAAATTTAAAATGCATGATAAAAATAATATGTTTCAGGAGTGGTGTGCTTAGAGTTAAAGTGTCAAGATAACAAGTAAAAGAACAGAAATAAAGTATACAGTAAAAAAGGAAAATGGAAGAAGAAATTCAAATATTCAATTCAAAGTCATGTAAACCAAGGGTGTCCAACCTGCGACCCACGGGCCGCATGTGTACCAGGATGGCTTTGAATGTGGCCCAACATAAAATTGTGAATTTACTTAAAACATTATGAGATTTTTTTTGTCATTATGTGTCCCAATATATTTAATGTGTAGCCCAAGACAGCTCTTCTTCTTCCAGTATGGTTCAGAGACACCAAAAAGTTGGGACACCCCTGATTGTAAAGAAAAAGAAAAAAAAGTAACATAGAAAAGGTAGGACAAACAGAAAACCCATAAAAATATGGTAGAAATTAATGTAAATGTATCACTAACTACAACAATAAATGTAAATAGGCTAAGTATCCAGTGGAAGAAATTCATTTTCCGAATGAATAAAAAAGCAAACAAAATCCTCTTCTATTCTTTTTTGAAAAACTACAAAGATATTTACAAAAGAAATGATCTGTACCCTTCATAAACCTGAAGAACATGAAAGAAAAAAATATGACAAGTAAACGCAATATGTGGTCCTGAATGGGATCCTGGACTAGAATATTTTTTTCTCCTTTGCACCATAGGATATTAGTAAGACGAGTGGTGATATTTCATTAAAGCCCACAATGAGGCAATTTCCCGATAGTGATTCTGCCATGCCATGAGAAGCACATGCCCTGCCTAGTCTGCTGATTGAAGAAGGGCGAGAGGCGTGTAGAGTACAGAGGCATAGCATGGCAGGTTCATTAGAAAAGACAAGCAGGTTTTCCATAAACCATGCTGGGACAGTTCAATATTCAAAAGAAAAAATTAAATTGTACCACTATATCACACCATATATTAGCATCATTTCCAAACATTTAAAGATCTAAGTGTGATAGAAAAAAACATAGAACCTTAAAAAATAAAGGAGAATATTTTTATGACCACAGAGTAGAGAAGTATTTCTTAAATAAGACATAAAAATCACAAATTTTAACATTAAAGAATGTGCGTTCATCAAAAGACCCCATGAAGGAGTGGAAAGACAAGGCACAGAGTAGGAGAAAATATTTGCACCACATGTAACCACCAAA
>PVJI01024291.1:0-22169 GCA_004026765.1 Micronycteris hirsuta
TGTGGACTGTACATGTTTCAACTGGAGGGCAATGGTATGTAGGCAGATTTTTCAAAAAAAGATGTTTTATATCAGATCTTAACCACATTTGTAAATGAGTCACTAAATACAGGATGAAGTTTCCTACCTTACAACTAAAAGTAAAGAACAGACCTGTGACATCTTGTTTCCTGCACATGTTTTTACATGTACGTATATTACCATTTTCCAAGTAAATGATGAAGTACTTTTTTCTTTTCAAAGTATATATTCTTTCTCAATTAAAAGAGAAATAAATTTAAAGGAAATGCTAGTGACTCATCAGTACATTTACAAAATGTATAATTGCTTTGAGCAAAAATGTCATGTTTGGATTTTTTGTTGGTGTTTTTTTTTCCTACCTACATCAGAGTAAAATATAACTGGCTGGCTTTTGACTGTTATCAGGTCTTATTTAGCTAGCTGCTTAGTACTGTACTGTGACCTTAGAAGTTTTTCATCATGATGAATTTACTTAACTATGTTTGAATTAGCATCCATTAATGATAAATTTTAAAAATTATAAAATTAAACCAAAAAGTGAACTCTACTTTCTCTAATCTGGACCCAAATATTTAACTTTCCAATTGAATTTTTTAACAATAATATTCCAAGGTAACCAAACTGCTATTAAATCATACTGCAATTTTCCTATTCTTATTAATTAAAGCTTGACGCAAATGCTCTTAAAGATTAGCGTAGGATAGAGTCATAGTACTATTATTTTCAAGAGAGTAAAGAACAAAAATTATATTATGTACAAAGAACTTATGGTATTAATGTGAAAATTTGGGAAATGAAGCATCACAGTCAAAAACTAGACATCAAAAAATACAGTTTCCATGTAAATCTTAGTTGTCACTTTGCATTGTCCAAAAAGCATAGTTAATAACACAAATGGTGCCATTACTGAGTATTTAACAATAACAATCTGATGAAGACTCCACAGATGCAAAACATCATCCAGTTACAGATGGAGAGAAATTGATTTAAAGTGTCTCACTTTTTCAATTTGATTTAAAAATTTAAAAAATATTTTTCACATAAAATGCCATGATTTTAACTGAAAATATTAATGGATCAGTAAATGATTAAGGCATTAGTTTCTTCATATGTATAAAATATGCACTGCAACATAATGAGTCATCTTTTCCCATAACACAGTATCAATTGTATTCAGTTGTGATTTTATTTTATATTCTTTCAGACAGAGCCCATTTAAAAGTACGTTCAGTTACTTTCAATGTACAATATAAGCACAAAAGGATTAAATTGCTTCCCTACTGGTACAAAAATTTTACCTGTATAAAATATAAAAAAGCAGACCCTGGCTGGTGTGGTGAATGCTGGCCTGCGAATTGAAGGGTCGCCAGTTCGATTCCCAGTCAAGGCACATGCCTGGGTTGCAAGCCAGGTCCCCAGTAGGGGGTGCACGAGAGACAACCACACTTGTTTCTCTCTTTCCCTTCCCCTCTCTAAAAATAAAAAAGATGAAAAGTATATATATATATAAAGCAGGCATTTGAGGACTTATAGTTTGACTTTAAAAATATTTAACATTAAAAGAAATCACCTCTATC
Organism: Micronycteris hirsuta; assembly: GCA_004026765.1. Classification (NCBI taxonomy): domain Eukaryota; kingdom Metazoa; phylum Chordata; class Mammalia; order Chiroptera; family Phyllostomidae; genus Micronycteris; species Micronycteris hirsuta. The sequence continues at coordinate 1,599 of PVJI01024291.1, forward strand.
ACTGAGGTTGAAAATAAAAATGTATTTTCGGAATATAGTCTAAATTTCTGAGCCAATAGGAGATGTAATATGTCTGAGAAATCAAATTCAATTAATTTCCATTAAAATAAAGTGCTTTGTTAAATAAAAACATGCATAATGACTGGGAAAAGACATGAATTTTCACATGAACATTAATATTAACCATTTTAACTAATATTAAATAAAAGTAGTTAAAAATGAAATAATTTTGAATTTTAACTATTTAATTTTTCTATTTTTATGTAAACCACAACATGAAAAGAGGCACCAGGAGGCTTTTTGTATCATACGTTTACTTAGGTTTGTACAATCATATCCAGGAAAGAATAAAATATACTAAGTTCAAAAACACTCTTAACGAAATTAAACATATTAAAAGATTTGAAGAGGAATGATGGTAGAAAATAAATACAATCATCTATTTAGAAGTTCAATAGAGATTTTTCTTCTTAGAAGATTTCAGGATATTGATCATTTTGCCAGGATCTGGTCAGTATATTAAATCCAGTGTGGGTTAGGACTGCTGGGTGTGTGTGAGTCTAGATAAAGTATGTCACTGCTGGCATCTGTTATCACTTGAACAGTTTGGGTATGTTTGAGCATCCAGAGCAGGCTTGGGTGGCCTCAGTCAGCTTGTGCGTCCAAAGTACAATACCTCTTTGTTAAGTGGCTGTTTATACACTTATCAGTCAGCCAGTGTCTCGTGCCAAATAATCACACTGCTCCCTAGAAAAGTTTATGTTTAAAATCTCACTCATAGTCAAAGCCTAAAAGGGATAAACATTACAGAAAAATGACCAAATCCAACTCTCTGTTTAAAAAAAAATATTAAGAATGCTTTATTAACAGTAAATTTGTGATTAACTGTACATTTTTCAAGGCAGACAACATGTGAAAGAGAAATATGGCAGTGCTACTTTATATATGTTTCCTATTATTGAATTGTTTACTATAAATAAACATCTAGGTAAATAAAAAAGTAATGTTAAAAATAAAACTTAGCCCTGGCTGGTGTAGCTCAGTGGATTGAGCGCGGGCTGGGAACCAAAGGTCTCCGGTTTGATTCCCAGTCAGGGCACATGCCTGGGTTGCAGGTCAGGTCCCCAGTGAGGGCCATGTGAGAGGCAACCACACACTGATGTTTCTCTCCCTCTCTTTCTCCCTCCCTTCCCTTCGGTCTAAAAATAAATAAATAAAATCTTTAAAAAAAATAAATAAAACTTATCAAATAACATAAAATAAAAGTCAGATTTTGAGACGTGTTATAAATCACAATTTGAGGATCTTATTCAAAAGTTTATCTGAAATTAGCTGCATCAAAATTTCATGGTAAACTAAAAGTATAGACTTGAACATAAATCAGGATGAACCAAAATATACATGCTATTGTAGTGTCAAGCATATTTTAGATTACTAAATGCTTTTGCAAGACATGACACTTATCAAATAAATGTTTTATATAAGTCTGAAAAAAATAAACAAGAAAATAGTTACATCAAATATAATTTTTTAACCTGAAATAACTGGTACTCAAGTAAAAACAGCTCAGGAAGAACAACTTACAGAATACTAAGCACTTATATCACAGCATGAAAAAAAAAAAGAATTCCATCCTAGAATAGAAAAACTGCTATGTCTAGGTGATAAATGCTAAACTACCAGAATTAGCACTAAAAGAAAAAATAAACTAAACAGTATCCAACCAATCATTTTAAAGTATTATTTTGATTTTGAATTTTAACCTTTCCTCTTTCTGTGTTTGTATCTAGATCGGCCGTGTTAATGTTACAGGTTTTTCTCACACTCTCTAGAAGACTACTATGTGCTAAGCACAGTCCTGGCAGAAAACATCTTGAGTCTCACCTGTGTGATTATTCTTCATCGGGCCAACTGAAGATAACAGTTTTAACCTAATTGTTTTAACAGAACCAGAGTTGGGCAGGCTGAACTGTATAAGCCACTCATTGTACCCACCAAAGAGAGATATTGGATCCAGTGTCCACTTTAGTGGTCAGCATGAGTAGCTCCACGACTCAGAGGTAAAAAGTGGCCAAGTGCCCTAGTACAGTCAGACTCAAGAAAAGGGAGACCTAGGTTTAAATTGCGGGCCTTGCTCTTACTGTGTGGCCCAGAGGAAAATACCTAATCCCTCAAAGTCTCACTGTTCCCATCTGTAAATGGGAGCAATAATATCTACAGTACATCATTTTTGTACAGAATAAATGAGATAACATATATAAAGTACCTGCCATGTGCTCCAAGTCCTGGTTTTATACCTTGACAAAAATGCATAATCAGATATTATATCAGCTTTCTTTTAAAAAAGAAAATTAAAAAGATACATGATATTGGGATAGATTCACGAGATTCCAATATGCAAGGGGGAAAAAATGTGTAGCTGCACCCTTTAACAGGTTACTCAATTCAATTCAACTCAGTGTTAGATGCAGAAAAGAGAAAAAAGACTAGACATTCTTCCCACCTCCGTTGATGCACAACCTAAAAGAGCTTCACACCAAGTCATGGGCAATGCTGAAATCCAAAGAGTTCTTAAAATATATCTTTTATAGTGTTGCAATATATAAATTTGGTGGCAAAATCGGTCCTGAATTTGAACTGGCTAGACGCTTTATAGTTATTACTCCTGCACTAAATGTAAACATTTATGCATTTCAAGTCTCATTATGTGGTGAGGTCCCAAATCCTACTCATGATGTGACATAATATATGGCAGAATGCAGTAGCTTTGGAAAATATAAAGTATTCCAAGTTCCAAAACACATGTAGCCCCAGGATTTCATAGAAGGAAATCTGAAAAATTTCTGCTTATGGAATCAAAGGGAGACAAGCAGTATAAACACTGCCTAAGGTGGAAAGCTGTATTGAAGAATGTATTTTCTATCCTTCTTAAGTTAGAATTTGCTTAGAACCCTTGTATGCGCTATAACATGGAAACAATAACACTACTTACATGACTGTGTTCTTGGAAAAGCAAGTAAAAATACACATGAAATGCTTTAAACAGTGATTGGCACAAAGTAAATACCAATAAATGCCATGCGGTGGGAGTGCCTAGAAAAACACGTTGAACATATTCTAGGAAAAGGCAAATAGGTAAATATAGTTCAGACAGTTAGCTGGCTATATACCATATTATATTTTGGAAATTCATTTTTAAAAATCCAAGAATTTTATTTTTCCTCTGCCCAGAGGTACTTCTACTCTCAGACCTCAGAGGTAGCATTAGTGTAAGTCCATGGAGGCAGGTAGCAATCACAGTTGAACAAAGAAGCATCTGCAGCCGGCAGAACATACTAAAATGTCAAGCTCTCAGTGCAAAAGCTCTATTTGGAAAGACATAAACTGTGAAGAGCAACCTAGAGGGATGCTTCCAGAATTCAATGTACAAACTAATCAAGAGTTTTTGTTAGAATGTACATTCTAACTTAATGCGGTGGGGCCAGATATTCCACATTCAATTTCTCAGGTAGTCAGAATGCTGCTGGCCCACCCCGAGGGTAGGCAGGCCCAAAGCAGTGGCCCTCAAAGTGCACAAGCAACATCTGACTCTGTTGGGGAGTGATTAGAAACGCACACCCTGGAGCATAAGGAGACGCTGGGAGACTGTTGATCTAAATCAGGCTTTCCCTGAGAATAAAAGTAGAATACGTTTAAAGTACTTCAAAAATAAAAGGAGCATACTAGGCCATGTTACCTAAGTAAGAAAACCAATTTCTCTCTGCAAACAATTTCCAAAATTACAGCCCCTGCAATTACACTTATAATGTAGGCTGTTACATGATAAGAAGCCTGCTCTGCTAATGTATAAGCACAAGTGTGTAAAATTCCCAGTTGAACCACTCACCTACTATTCACAAAATAGATCATTTCCATTTGACCTAGGTAACAGAAACACGACTTTGTAGAAACCAAACTGAGTTTTTTATTTTCTTGTGTTGAGAATGTAACCCAACCACATCATGGTTTAGTCAACTTCTCCAGAGTAATGTTTATACATTTCCTGGCTCATATGTAAATATGTCAACATTTTGATTTATAGCTATAGGTGATCTGTTTATACATGCTGATATACAGACACAAATTACAGTACATTAATGGTCTGAAACACAATATTCTTAAAGGACAAAAACTTGAGGCTGAACTGTAAATATAGAATGTCATGACAAGAGAAAAATGTCCATTTTCTGAATGTGAAGCCAATTGATTGTTAAATAGCTGGTTTGCCCAAAATTTTACAATAACCTGATGCATTCAGAATTAAGATTCAGGGTTTTTTTGTTTTTCAACTTCAAAGTTTGAATTTACAAGTTCATCTCTCAAACAAGCTTACAAGTTCACCTCTCAAAATCTGAGCACACAGTTTGGTCCTCAACCTACTTTTGAGTCAGCTACTAACCTTGTGAAGCACAACACCTGCTTCAGGAATGGGGGAGGACCCCTCTGATTCCTGCTAGGACCGTATCTTTAAAAGAGGGCTGCTGTCAGAAGACATCTCTGATGTTTACACCACAGGGAGGGAAGATGCTTCTGTAACCTAGTGAGCAGAGGCGAGGCATGCGGCTCAACAACCCAATGCAGGAAACAGACCCCTCAACAAGGAATTACTCAGCCAAAAATGCCACTAAAGCCAAGGTGAAGAAAGCTCGACCAAAGCCATGGAGGCTGCAAAAACACAGAACGAATGTCCCGAGCGTGTGTCACCATTACATTCCTAGCACCATGTGCAGTGCAGTAATAAACAATGGTTGACTAGCAAGTAAACTACCTGTGTACCTGGGACCCTAGAGTCATCGAGATGAAAAGGAGTGAGAAAGGTGTTACCACATACACAATATCTAGAATTACAAAACAAAATTAGTCGTTGTCAAAAGCAGGAGGAAAAATGGGGACAACTGTAACTGAACAATAATAAAATGTTTTTAAAAGAGAACAAACAAACAAAAAACCCATTCAGTCCAATTTCCGTATTTGGGGGAAAAGTTTTCTCCTACAAAAGATGTTATCTAATGTATTGTTTTTACAGTGATGGGAGTATCAATTCTCTTAGTAGTAAAAGTAAAATATAAAATCTTTATAAATATACTAAAATATCAGTTCTTACTTCTAATAGTGCCGATGTCCCATACTTTTTTCAAATTAATAAAGCATTTCCTTCATAAAAAGTAAAACAAAACCAATATGACATAAGTCATACATAATAAGTGATATTCCACAGGCGGGAAACAAAACAAAATGTGATTATTTTTCAAAAAAGCAAATCACAGACTTCCATGGCCTGCAGGCATTTATACTTCTGAGAATTTGGAGATCTAGAATGTCATGAGAAATTCTGAACTGGCTTACGTTTTTGAAACACAGGAACTGAGAGTCACAAGGCCAAACATACCCTTAATAATCGATTCAGCTGCATACAAATCTCGCTTGTAGGTCACCTAAAGGACAGATAAACCTCATTAGACTTAACAGAGCAGGAAGGAATGTGAAAGCAATAAAATTATGCCCCCAAGGAAATTCTTGATTTTGGAGAAACTATAAACACATTAATACTGACAATTTCTAAATTACGACATCAGCAAATTCAGAATAATGTCTTCTATTTCTATGAATGGTTGAAGATTTTTTTAAATCTTTAAATAAATAGAAATACTATATGGAAGTGTTTACCAAATACTTGTTAATGTAACTGAAGTATTACATCAAAGAATATGTGGTTGTATTTAAATAAATGTTTTAGCAATATTGTTTCATAGTAAGGTCTTACTTTGAAAAGAAGAAAAGGTAAGAATAACAAAAATCACCAAATTGCATTTTTAGTTGAAATGAGGAAATTCTCAAAGATCAGTTCGCAGTAAGAAGGGCGTTCCTTCTGAATTGAGTATAACTGTATATACCCAGGTAAGGTTCACCTTGTGAGGATTTTACGGCTCTGATAAAAAGAGTCCGGAAGGCACCACCATGTACATAAGAACAATCACAGTCTTTCCTTAAAAACACACAGCCTCCTTACAATTATAACCTGCTCTTTGTAATGTAGCAGAACCTGGTCCTATGGCAGATACTTCCCAGGCCACATCCAGTGAGCTTAGGTATAGAACCTGTCAGGAGCATTGCATTGCAGAATTAGTTCTCCTATCTCACAGGACTAAAAATGCAGTAAATAATGAACTATACTCATAACACCAAGGTCTTCGGAGCGCATCAATCAAGTGCCCAGGTGATTCTGATGCTAATGGTCTAAAAACCCCCTTTGAAAAGTACTCATCAAATTAGTACCTTTCTATGCCTACGATTCAAACTTTTTTCTTCTAAATTGTCTCATATCTAGACATACAGAAATTTGGTTCAGCTCAAGTGGCTCAGGACACTTCTACCCAAAATAGACTCCTGTGCTGTGCCTTTATCCTAGCATACCTGCTTTATCTTTGCATCCTAGTCCAAAACTACAGTCCAGAATTAAAGTAGCAGTTAAGCCCTGGCTGGTGTGGCTCAGTGAACTGAGTGCCGACATGGGAACCAATGGGTCACTGGTTTGATTCCCAGACAGGGCATATGCCTGGGTTGTGGGCCAGGTCCCCAGTAGGGGGACACATGATAGGCAACCACACATTGGTGTTTCTCTCCCTCTCCATCTCTCTCCCTTCCCCTCTCTCTAAACATCAATAAATAAAATCTTTAGAAAAATAAAATAGCAGTTAATTTGTAAGGCAGATGACAAGTTGTTCAAGCATTCGACTAATCTATTGAAATGAAAGGTGACAGGGCTACATTGTCTCCAAAACAAGCACATGCTAACCAAAACTAGTGCTGTGTACAGTAGTTACTGATCCAAAGTGCAATTCTACTATCTGGAAAAAATACCAATGGAAAACAGACATTTAAAGGTTCATGGTATGCATTTTACCAAATTAAAGAATGTATAGATCTCATTCATTCATTCAAAAAATATTTATCAAATAACTACTGTGTTCTAAGTCCTGTTCTAAGTGCTGGGAATAGAGCAATCAAAAGAACAAAGAAAACCCCTTCACTTGTAACAACTGCATTTTAGTGGAGAAATTTTTCTTACAAGAATTAAATAAGTTACAATGTTTGCAATTTAAATGAGAAAATGCTTTTCTTCTATAACTGTCTGCTGTGTAGGTAAACTCAGAAATTAATGGGAACATAGTTAATTACCATTATTCATTTTTCATCCCTTCCTGCTTTTGTTGAAGGATTAATACTGCATTCCAACTTAAAATAGAATTGTGAAAGTACTTTTTTTTTCAAATAAACCTTAATGATGGGTTTTTTTAATTTGAAGAAAACTTGGTTTCAAATACTAAAATGTTTTTTCTAGCATACTTGCAAGACAACATTTTTATACTGGAGTCAGTCTTATGAATAAATACATGTTTTTATTACCCAAAGTTCCTTTCTTAACTGTATAAGCAAGAAAGACTCCTCAATTTCCTTTCTGTCTACTTTTTCCTGTAGGCTGTGGACACCTACTGATATTCTGATTAAAGATTTTGTACTTTTTTTAATATCTTCAATATAAAGCCTTTTTGAATACCTCCACTATACTTCTTAAGCACTTTATACTCCTAAACACTGAATTAATGAAAGTAAACTACAAAAATATTTCTGACAAACTTGTAAAGTACTGTGTTTAAAACAACCTAATTTTTGTCCAAATAAAATATCCAACATACATCAAAGGGGAAGAAAGTACCAGGAAATGTAGTTCTCAGTTGATGAATTATTCTCTTCCTGCCAAACTCTTACAGTAATATGGGCTACCCTGTCCTTATTTTTAATTTCAAAACACTTTAATAATCAGTTTTGAAGTTGATTTTCTTCTGTCATCATATTCTACGGTTTGTCTTTACACAATAGAAATTTAAAAAAAAAACAACAAAAAAACAGCCCTGCAGCGGTGGAAGAGACCCTCAGTCCTCTGATTTACTGGTTCTCACGCTGCGCACATCACAGCCTCGGGGCCACCTGCAGACCCGGGAGCTGCTCTGTGCAGCGGGGACTCTGAGCCCCACGCCTGCCGCTCACGTAGTGACGCTCAGTGGTCGTCTGTTTTGTCCCACCCTGCATCTGTGCAATATTTCATGAGTAAAATGGTTAGCTAAAATATACTTTTTCTCAATGAAGAAAAACCTGAAACCAAGAGCCACAGAGATAGTTTTCTTCCAACTCCTAGGCCAGGACTCTCTCAGCTACCTCAAGACGAGCACCAAAAAAACAAAACCTGTCACACTTTCTTTGTGTTGTTCCATCTGTGTTGACACTCAGTATCATAAATTAGGCTTTTTTAGAGCCAAGTCCAGTTGGCTACCATCTTCCATGAGTTAGCTTACACTCCACTAAATGTTCCCCCATCTTTCACCTCATAAGAAAATGAGTATGGAACTCCAATAATTAGGAGTCAGAAAATCTTAAATTTTAAATAGACAGAATGTTTATTCGATACAAATTTAGATTGAGGGGGTATGTGTTACATTTATTTCCGTTTCATTGATTGCGTGCGTCTATGTTGAAAATATTCTTACCTCTGGACTGGGTAACTAGATGAAAGCTTCTAAGGAGAAACAATGCCACCACAGTGTATGTATGAGGTTAAAGAAAAAAGGCCAAAAGTGAGGCTGTTTTGTTTCTTTTTTTCTTAACAAAGATGGTGTAACATTTGGATCTTAAAAAAAATGTAGTTCACATCAAAAGGGATCCTCAAAAGTCATCCATTCTAGTAATATTGTGATGACTTGAACACTTTGGAAACTCTTTCTAAAGAAGTATTTTCAGACCATGGGACAGAGTTGAATTGTTAAATAACTGGCTATAAATCTTTCATAAATCTGTCAAGCCTTGGGGATGATTTTAGCCTTTAGAAACAAGATGTCAGGTCTATCCGGTGTAGTAAGGGCCCAAACAGTTCATTCTACTGGGACCAAAACACAGTACAGTTATAAAGAAATGAAAGGTCTTCTGTGGGCTGGGCGAGAGCTCACTGGAGTGAGTTCACTCCGGCCTGGCACGGCCCTGCCACTCAGAGAGCATGAGAGCAGGTAGCTGCTCCTGCGGTCAGTCCTGGACTCCTTGTGGTTGGCCGCTCTCTAGGGAGGGTCTTGGTCATCTGAAAAAACTGAGGCCCCACAGTACCTGCTGTAAGAAGACTGGCATCGACTCTGAATGTTTACTTTTTTCCTTTACTTTTATTTAAAAAAAAAATGTGTGTAAGATGCACAACAATAACCCTCCTGGGACTTCTGGTGTCAGTTAGAATACCAGCCCTTGTCATTCCTTACCCACCTGGGGTGAACACCCTGACTTCGGAGAGGCAGGGGAAGGTGTCCTGGCTCTGGACTTCAGAATCTTCCCTTGCCTTGCTGTTTTATGGTAGTGAAATGCCTCCTGAAATGCGTTTTTCACTGTGTCAGATTTATGAATCATGTTCCAGGTACAGTACTTGGCATTGCCAGCTAAGTCCAGTACCAGTTTTAGATTAATTATATGAAATCTGTCCTCAAATCTAAGTTTAAAAAAAATGATAGCACCTTTGGAATTATTATAGAATTAGAACACTAATTTCAAAGTGTGGATTCCGTTGCTTTGGTTTAAAAGCAACTGAAACAACCTTTATCCACACAAAATAGTAAGACCACAAAATTAATTAAATTAGAAGTCTATATGAAAGACAACTCATACCATGTCATTACAAGAGGCTAAATAGGGCTAAATAAATAGCTAGGAAAATATCAAAAAGATAAAAGTGGAAAATAATGAAAGATAGGAAGCAGAAGAAAGGAATAGGGAACCAGAAACAACTGCAATATTTATACTCAAAGTAATTTCACCTCACTTAACAGAATAAATGCAGTACCAACTGTCGTGTGATAGGCATTTTGTCCAATCCATCACATTACATGCCCCTTCTGAATCCAAGATCCTGTTAAGATACATCATTATTCAAATATCATTCATAAGAGGGAGGCTTCCCCGTCTCCCTCCCTGTTTGGAAAGTGATACTAGGAAGACGATTACTCTGGGCCTTTGAGTGTGCACGAGTTTCCTAAGGCTTTATAAACAACAGGAATATATTGCCCCACAGCACTGGGTCACAACTGTGCAGATATTCTTTCAACCCAGTTAAGCTGGAGCTCCCACCCAGGGCTGCTGTGGAGAGCAGCGCTCCATCCTCAAACCCAGCCGAGAGTACGGCAACAGAGGGAAAGGATACATGCGGAGGACAAGAAAAATGTGAATGAAACAATCTGACTGGCTAAATGGAATTTGTTTGAATAAATTATGTCAAAGTGAATGTTCTTATAACCAAGCTACAGAAATGATACCATACTTTGATAGCTCAGAAAACCCAGTGGGACTCTTAATTCCTGTAACATATGCGCGCCCGCACACACACACACACACACCTTTTCTCCCAGAAATATGGTTTCAGTATGAAACCAAGTGTTTTTATGCTACTTCTCCATTTCCCAAAGCCCTGGAAAGTGTCTGTCCTTGCTCCATAGGTCGTTAAGAATGACATAAGCATGGACAAGACCCAGAACAATGGACCAGCTCCATTACCTTCCAGAGATCAGGTGATCCTTCCACGAGTTTGGCTTTAACGTGACAATATTTTAGAGCCAACTGCAAACACTCGGTTCCAAATTCCAGGTCATAGTCACTACACTGAGTAATAACAGAAAAAGAGTTAACAAGTTAAAATATAATTTTAAATGAAACTATACATAATCAATTGCACAGAGAAAAGGAAGAGCCCAGAGAACTCCCAAGCTCTTTAATTAGCTACTGATTATTCAAATTTCAGAACAATTTTCCCTATGCCTTAAAAGTCAGTAGAAAACAGGAATGTTGCTATTATAAGAGTCTCAAACTTTCTCCATCATTTCAGGTGTCAGATAAACATAATACTTAATTTCCTTTACTCATAAGCTTCCTTTCCAAACATGTTTCTAAAATGCCTGAAGGGATGGCTGAGCATTACCTTATCATAATTTGATTTAACAAAATATACATTCATAAAACTTCAAATCCCCTACCTTGTATTTATATCAATTTACATTTATAGTCATAACTCTATTAATCACCTTAATATTTTAAATATCAAAATATCCTTTTTAAATGATTTGTATTTTGATTCTAAAACTGGACACAGTTTTGTCAAGGTCTCTCATTGATTTAGTAAAACATAAACACCATTTTTAAGCTTATTAAGCAGAACCATTAAAATGACCAACAAAATACAAAGCAGCTGAATGATACTGAGTTTTGTATTAAGTGCCAGCATGTAAATACAAATGAGACAAATATTGTGTCTTCAAGGAATTCAAGTCTGGGGTGGGGGGCTGATTTCTAACAAATATTTTGCAACACAATGTGATAGACGCAGCACTAGAAGAATATCTAGAAGTAGACCAGGGGATAAAACACATAATGCTATGGGGAGGACTTCAGGGAATGCCTGGCAGAGGAAATGGTCTCTGATCTCATTTTAAAGGCTGAATAAGACAGGAAGAGATGGATACCTATAGGGCAAAAGGCACCATACAAACGATACAGAGGTTTGAGATTTGCATTTTATTTTTTTAGAGGTTTTATTTATTTATTTTCAGAGAGACGGGAAGGGAAGGAGAAAGAGAGGGAGAGAAACATCAATGTGTGGTTGCCTCTTGCGCAGCCCCTACTGGGGACCTGGGCCGCAACCCAGGCATGTGCCCTGACGGAGAATCAAACCAACGACCTTTTAGTTTGCAGGCCGGTGCTCAGTCCACCGAGCCACACCAGCCAGGGCCAGATTTGCATTTTAGACAGAGTATACCCACAGAACAAAAACAGCAAGAAGGCAGCAAATATAATTATAACATTCAGCACCCTTTGCCAATGCTATTTTATCATAAAGGAGGTTACAAAACCCTAACTGTAATTATTCATGAAGTTAATGTACAAGGAAATATAACCATCGGATATATGCAGAGCCCCAAATTAACCAGAACGGTCTCAGTTTAAATGTTCTATTCTGTTATATTACATAACATGACATGTTTCTTAGACATTTTCATCTCATTATCAGCAGTAGTTACATTCAAATAAGTTAAGACAAGTTTCGGTAAACCTCTACTTTGGACTTCCAGCATCTGCACAGTCCCATCTGGCACTAAGTGAGTGAGATGTAGGTGCAGCAAACAGAGTTTCCCTTTAACCCGTGGTTAAATCCCAAATGTGACTAGCAATGATGCTTTTCCTGACTCTCTGCAGAGGCAACATACTGAACACATCTATGGACAGCCTTAAAAGTGCTCATAAAGTGCACGCTGAGAGGAGCTCATTGGTATAGCTACCTCCTTTCCATCCAAGCTGGTGCAGTAAGAATATTATACTTGATGCTGTGCTCCTGCCAGCCACGTGACGTACAAGCCAAGACGGCAACGGCCTATAAATTGCATAAAGCCTTTAGGATTCCAGTCGCCTGGGTCAGAGGGAAGCATGGAAAATTATGGGTCAGGTATATATGAAATGTAAATCGGAAATAGAGGCTAAGCAGTATTGGCAGAAAGAGTAGTCTGAACTTGTCATTCATTGTATGGACTAATATTACAACTATTTATGGAATTTTTTGGTAATTTTTTGGCAATAAAACCTTGTTTTCACCATGAGTTCAAAAAATGCATGCTTAATAACAAACTAAATTCTGGACTTCTGTGTCTCGAGGACATTGATGGTTCCAACTTTTGTCTAGGATATGGAAAGTTGAAAAATATGATGCTCATTTCTGAACAAAAGAAAAAGCAGATAAACTACATAAGCACAACTTTTTCTTGAACCCAGAGGCCACAAGATAATTAAGTTGCCTTAAATTTTAAAAAAAGCATTCCTCCCCCAACCGAGGAGAGAGAGGATGCTGTCACCGGCTCCCGTATGGCAGAACACAAAAGGAAATGACATTGTGTGCCATACAGGCAGGTGAGAAGAAATCAGCTAAAAAACGTCTACAAATTGCTGACTACCGAGTGGAGGCTACTAGGGGGATATAGATTATAGGACTTCTGGGAGCCACAGTCCCACTGGGGTTTATACCCACTTGCAGGCTCCTCTTCGGCATCGTACTACCAAGAGTTCACGAAGCGGCACAAAGATGACTAGTGAGTAGATGTATATTCTAAACTCAAGGCAATCACTAAACAGACATTTTTAAGTTAAAAATAAGATGTCAATAGTGATAAGATGAAATCAAAAAAATAAGATACTAATACAAGGCAGACAGAAAAAAGAGAAAAACAACAGATAAAACACAGAAAATAACCAGCAAGATGATAGATTTTAATCAACAAAGGTCAGGAATGCCAACATTTATTATCCAGCATGGGAGCCACAGTGATATAACTGATCACGAGAAACACAGACACACACACACACACACACACACACACTCACACACGGATGCTGAGAACTCTGTGCCTCCCTGAACCTGAAGCACGTTCTCCCAGGCAGAAGTACTGAGGGCACCATTGTCAGAGGCCCCCAAATACACAGTCCACCCTAGTCATGTCCCAGTGAAGCTCTCAGCCAATGAGCTGCACCTTCAAATGCAGCAAGTCCAACAAGTCTTCAACACACAAACATGAGCAGAAAGCCCAGATTTAGCTGAAACCCAAAGACCTTAAAGCCCAAACATGAAATATAAGTTAAAAAGGCAAAGAACGTTTTGGACTAACTAGAAATTGTGGAGTTAAAAAAAAAACCAAGAAGCTCGGAATGAAAAAGTATTCGTACTCACAAAGTAAGACGGGATAATATTTAAGAGGGCATGAAGCTGAAAAACGGGAGAGAAAAGAATAAATGATGATGACCACAAAGTCCAGTATGTTCAAAATAATAAGAAGAAAGAAAGAAAACAAAAGGGCAAAGCAGAAAAGGGTAAGGCATGGAAACAACCAAATGATTTTTTTAAACTGCAGTAATAAAGAACATGAGTTTCCAAATTAAAACTTCTTTTGAAGTAAAGAGGTTAATAGAGGAAAGTACAATTAGCAGAAAAAAACAAGAAATCTTATAAAGAAGCAGAAAACCAAATCAGTTGAAACTTCTTAATAGCAACAATCAGAAAAATCAGAAAAACAGAAAGTCAGAAAAACAATGAAATGTTTCTTTATAATTTTGAAGGTAATTATTGTCAACATAAAACTATACTCCCAGAAAAGCTATACATCATTTTTGAGGATGGAATACGGATTTTTACAAACACTGAAGATCTCAACAGATTTTAAATTTCTATAGGCTCATTTTTATTTTCAGTTTTTTAGTAGACTTTTGGGGAGCAATTTTAGGTTCATAGCATAATTGGATGGAAGGCACAGATATTTTCCTGTGTACTCCTACCCCTACATACTCATGACCTTGCCCACTGTTAAAACCCTTCACCAGAGTGGTACATTTACTAAAATCAATGAACCTACACCAGCAAATCATTATCACCCGAAGTCCACAGTGTACATTAGGGTTCACTCTAATGTAATCAGGTGTTTCACATCCTATGGGTTGTCACAAATGTATAATGGTATATATCCATCCATTATGGTACCACACAGAGCATTTTCACTGTCTAAAAATCCTCTGTGTTCCTATTCATCCTCCTCCCTGACCCCAACCTTCAGCAACCATTGAATACTCTCCTATCTCCCTAGTTTTGCCTTTTCCAGAAGTTATATACTTGAAATCATACAAGAGCCTGTTCAGATTGGCTTCTTTTATTTAGCATAATGCATTTAAGGTTCCTGCATGTCTTTCGTGTCTTGATGGACTGTATTTTAGCACTGGGTAATATCCCATTGTCTGAATGTACCACAGTTCATGCACGCATTCGCATACTGAAGGACATTTTGGTTGTTTCCAGGTTCTAGTAATTATGAAAAAACTAGTATGAACATTCATGTGTACATTTTTATGTGCCATAAGTTTTCACTTACTTGGGCAAAATGTGAAGGAGTGAAATTGCTGGATCATACAAGAAGAGTATGTTTGCTTTTGTAAGAAACTGTCAAACTCTCTTCCCAAGTGGATGCACCACTTTGCTTCTCCAACAGCAATGAATGAGAGAGATTCTGTTACTTCATATCCTCACCAGCAGTAGGTGTTGGTGTTCTGGATTTTGGCCATTCTAATAGATGTGTAAGCATGCCTCCTTTTTGTTATAATTTGCATTTTCCTAATGACATATATGATGTGGAACATCTTTTCAAATGCTTATTTGCCACCTATATACCTTATTTGGTGCAGTGTCTGCTCAGGTCTTTTATCTTTTTATTGAAATTGAGTTGTTCATTTTTTTATTATTGAGTTTAAGAGTTCTTCGTATATTTTACATAACAATACTTTATCTCACATGTTTTTTGGAAATAATGTTCTTCAACTTGTGGCTTATATTCTCATTCTCTTCTAAGATTCTTTTGCAGAGCAGAAGTTTTTCATTTTAATGAAGTCCAGATTTTAAATCCTTTCATAAATCATTCCCTTTGGTGTTATATCTAAAAAGTTATTGCCATATCCAAGGTCATCAAGGTTTTCTCCTGTGTTATCTTCTACAGTGTTTTAGTTCTATGTTTTACAGTTAGGTTTATGATTCATTTTAAGTTAATTTTTGTGAAGGCTGCAAAGGCTGTGTCTAGATTTTTTTTGTACATGGATGTCCAGTTGTTTCAATACCATTTATTAAAAAGGCTGTCTCTGCTCCATTGTATTGCCTCTGCTCTTTGACAAAGATCAGTTAACTCTGTTTATGTGGGTCTATTTCTCAGCTCCCTTTTCTGTTCCATTGACTGATTTGTCTGTCCTTCTGCTGATACCACACTGTCTTGATTTCTCTGGCTTTACGGTAATTCTTCAAGTCGAGTAGTCTCAGTCTTCCAGCTTTTGGTCCTCTTCCAACATTGCATTGGCTGTTCTGGGTCTTCTGCCTCTCCATATAAACTTTATGATTAGTTTATCAAAAGCTATAAGAATTGATATCTTGATATTAGTGAGTCTTCTTATCCATGAACATGGAGTATCTCTCCATTTAGTTCTTCTTTGGTTTTGCTCATCAGACTTTTGTAGCTTTCTCCATATAGCCTTTGTACACATTTTGTTAGATTTATAACTAAGTGTATAATTTGGAGGGTGCTGATGTAAATGGTGTTCTGTTTTTCATTTTAAATTCCACCTGTTCATTGCTGTTCTATAGGAAAGCAATGGAGTGTTACACATATTGATTATGAATCCTACAACATTTCTACAATCACTTATTAGTTCCAGAAGTTTTTGTCACTTATTCCAGCTTTTCTACATAGACAATTATGTCATCTGCAAAGGAAATTTCATTATGTCCTTCTCAAACAGAATACTTCTTTTCTTTTCTTCTCTTATTCATTAGCTAGGAATTCCAGTTAAAGGTTTTTAAAAAATGGTGAGAGGGGATACTCTTACCTTATTCCTAATCTCAGTGGGAAGCTTCTACTTTCTCATCATTAAGTATAAGGTTACCTGTATGATTTTTTTTTAGATTGTCTTTATCAAGTTGAAAAAGTTTCCCTCCATTCTTAGTTTGCTGAGAGGTTTTTTTTTTATTATTATGAATGAGCACTGAATTTTGTCAAATGCTTTTTCTACATCTACTGAAATGATCTTTTGATTTTTCTTCTTCACCCTGTCAATGTGATGTATTGCAACAATTGATTTTTTGTTTTTTAAAGCTGAACTAACCTTAGATGCCTGGGATAAATCCCACTTGGTTGTAGTCTGTAATTCTTTACATACATTGTTTTATTCTATTTATTAATATAGAATTCTGTTGAAAAATTTCCATTTATGTTTATAAGATACTAGTATGTAATTTTCTTTCTTTGTAATATTTTTGTCTGGTTTTGGTACTAGGCTGGCATCAGAGTGAGTTAGGAAGTCTGTCTTCTGCTTCTGTCTTCTAGAAAAGATTGTAAGGAATTGGTATAATTTCTTAAATGTTTGTTAGAATTCATAAGTAAACCCATCTGGGCTTGGTGCTTTCTATTTTAGAAAGTTATCAACTATTGATTCAATTTCTAATAGATACAGTCCTGCTCAGCTTGCCTGTTCTTGTGTGAGTTTTGGAACATTGTATCTCTCAAGGAATTTGGCCCATTTTATCTAGGTTATTAAATTTGAGAATATAGAATTTTCCATAATGTTCCTTCACTATCCTTTTAATATCCATTGGTTCCATAACAATGATCCTTTTTCATTTCTAGTATTATTAATTTGTGTCTCATCTCTTTTACTCTTAGTGTGGCCTGTTGATTTTATTAGTCCTTTTAAAGACCAGATTTCAGTTCTGTTGCTTTTTGTCTGATTTTCTGTTTTCTATTTCATTGATTTCTTCTCCAACTTTTATTATTTCTTTTCACCTGCTTACTTTGCTCTATCTTTTTCTAATTTTCTAAAAAAGAATATTAGATTATTGGTTATATTTTTCTTCTTTTCTAATATATACATTCAATGCTACATAATTCTATTTAAGTATTGCTTTTGCTGCAGACCAAAATTGCAATAAGCTGTGTTTCCAATTGTATTAATTGAAAATAGTTTATTTAAATATTTTATTTATTTATTTTTAGAGAGAGAGGAAAGGAGAAAGAGAGGGAGAGAAACATCAATGTGTGGTTGCCTCTCACATGGCCCCCACTGGAGATCTGGCCCGCAAACCAGGCATGTGCACTGACTGGGAATCAAACTGGCAACCCTTTGGTAGGCAGGCCAGCTCTTAATCCACTAAACCATACCAGTCAGGGCTGAAAATACTTTTAAATTTTCTCTCGAAATGTATCCTTTGATCAATGTGTTATTTAGAACTGCAACATTTAATCTCCAAGTATTTGGGGGTTTTCCATCTATCTTCCTGTTATTGATTTCTAGTTAAAGTCCACTATGGTCTGAGAGCAGACATTGTTTGATTTCTATTGGTCTGAATTTCTTCAGGTGTGTTTTATGGCCCAGAATGTAATCTATCTGGGTTAAGTTACATTCGAACTTACAAAGAATGTGTATTGTGGCATTGTTGGACAAAGTAATAGATAAATGTCAATTATGTCCAGTTGAATGATGGTATTTTTCACTTTAATTATATCCTTATTGATCTTCTGCCTGCTGGATTTGTCCATTTCTAATAGTAGAGTGTTAAAATTTCCAACTATAATAGTAAATTCATCTGTTTCTCCTTGTAGTTCTACCAGGTTTGCTTCATGTATTTGAAGTTTTGTTGTTAGGCACATAAATATTTGTGTCTTCTATAGAATTGACTCTTGTATGTAATATCCCTCTTCCTCCCTGATAACTAATTTCTCTGAAGCCTGCTTTGTCTAAAATTAATATAACCACTTCTGCTATCTTTTGATTAGTGTTATCAAAGTATATCTTCCTCATACCCTTTAATTTTAATATGTATGTCTTTCTGTTGAAAATGGATTTCCTGTAGATAGCACATATTTGGGTCTTGTTTTTTAACCCGCTGTAACAATCTCTGTCTTTAAATTAGAATACTGACATTTAAGATAACCGATAGAGTTAAATTAATATCTACCATATTTACTACTCTTTTCTTTTTGTGCCCTCTTGTTCTTTTTTTAAAAGATTTTATTTATTTATTTTTAGAGAGAGGGGAAGGGAGAGAGAAAGAGAGGGAGACAAACAGCAATGTATGGTTGCCTCTCACATGGCCCTCACTGGGGACCTGGCCCGCAACCCAGCCATGTGCCCTGACAGAGAATTGAACCGGGCCCCTCTGGTTCCCAGCCCACGCTCAATCCACTGAGCTACACCAGCCAGGGCTGTGCCCTCTTGTTCTTTGTTCTGTTCTTTACCTACCTTTTCTGGTTTGAAGTGAGCATTTTATGTAATATTATTTTTTCTTTTTCTTAGTATATCAAATATACTTATTTTTTACTTTTATTAGTAGTTGTCCTAGAGTTAGCAATATACATATACCACTGATCCAAGTCTACTTTCAAAAAACACTATACTACTTCCTAGGTTGCAAAAGTGCCTTATACCAAAATATTCCTAATTCCTCCCTACTTTGTGTCATTGCTGTCATTGATTTTACTTATAGATAAGCAAACATATGTATATATACATATATACACACATAAGCATTCGTTAAACACCGTGTTGTTCTTATTATTTTGAACAAACCGTTACCTGTCATATCTGTAAAAATAAGAAAACTAAAGCTTTTCCTTTTACATTCATTTCTCCTCCAATGTTCATTCTTTCTCTATGTAGAGCCGAGTTTCTGATCTGCATCATTTTCCTTCCCTCTGAAGAACTACTTTTAACACTTTTGGAATGCAGATGTACTGGCAACAAATTCCTTCAATGATTATTTGAGAAAGCCTTATATTGCTTTTATTTTTAGATATTAATTTTAATGAGTAGAGAATTCTAAGTGGGTATTTTTTTCTCTGTCTCAACACTGAATATTTCACTCCACTCTCTCTTCTTACTGTCATGGCTTCTTAGAAATAGGATTAAATCTTATCTTTGTCTCTCTATAGGTAAAGTGTTTTTCCTTCGGGTTTTTTTTCAAGGTTATGTCTCTTCAATTTTCTGCAGTTTAAATATCACACGCCTAGGTATACTTTACCTGGCATTTATCCTGCTTGCTGTTTACTGAGCTTCCTGGATCTGTGGATTTGGTGTCTGACATTAATCTGGGAAGATTCTCAGTCTTTGTTGCTTCAAATGTTCTCTTCCTTTCTCTTTCTCTTTTTCTTCTCCTCATATGTTATATTTTTTGTAGTTGACTCAGAGTTCTTATGTATTTTCCTCTGTTTGTTTGTTTTTTTAACCCATGCTTTTTTCTCTTTGCCTTTTAGTTTTGGAAGTTTCTACTGAGACATCCTCAAGCTTACAGATTCTTTTCTCAGCTATGTCCAGTCTATTAATAAATCCAAATATAATCTTCATCTCTGTTAGTGTTTTTGATTTCTAGCAGTTCTTTTTTATTTCTTCTTGAAATTTCCATCTCTGATTACATTGCCCAAATATTGACATTATACTGGCTGAATTCAAGGTTCACATGTAGAGTTTCAAATACTCCAGCAGCTTCCTTGAACTTTACCTGCACTTGAACAACTAACTTCTGTAATCAAACCTGGAAACTTGGTTTCACCTCTGGCCAAGGAAATAGACTTCCAGGAAGTCCAGGAAGCTCAGAGAATCCCAAAGAAGTCAGACCTAAAGAGGAACACACCAAGGCACATCATAATTACATTACCCAAGATTAAAAATAAGGAGAGAATCCTAGAAGCAGCCAGAGAAAAGGAGACAGTTACCTACAAAGGAATTCCCATAAGACTGTCAGCTGATTTCTCAAAAGGGACCTTTTAAGCAAGAAGGGGCTGGAGAGAAGTAATCCAAGTCACGAAAGGAAAGGACCTACATCCAAGAATACTCTATCTAGCAAAGCTATCATTTAGAATGGAAGGGCAGATAAAGTGCTTCTCAGATAAG
>PVJI01024292.1:0-22191 GCA_004026765.1 Micronycteris hirsuta
TACCATGGACTCTTACAATGGAGAAAATACTAAGTATTTTGAAAAACAGAACATGCAGTCATTTGAAAAGTAAGTAATTTTGTAAAATGTTCTGTTTTAGTAAAAAAATAAAATTAAAAAAAAGTGTTCAGGAAGCACAAGAGAGGAAATAAATTGATAGATCAGAGACCTAGAAAGAGAGAGGTGGGGGGAAGACAGAGAGAGAAAGGTGAGGGAGAAATTGGAAGAAAAATAGGAAAAGAGCAAAAAAACTCTTAATTTCAATTTAAACAAGTTACAAGTGGAAATATAGTTTTAACGATTAATATAGTATTAGCTCTATGAAGAAATATCTTTCAACCACAATATTTTTACAGGCCAAAATAGTAGCAGCATAAGATAAAGATGTAAATTTATCCCTGCTCTAATGTTTACTTATATTCCAAACATCAAAGTTTCTACTTTCAATGTAATTACCTTTAAGTCTCTATTTGAGTATCACGCTGCCCCGTATTCCAAGTTGGGGGAGGTCACATGACAAGTAGCACAGACAGGCAGACCCTGCACTCCGCAGTAGCTGCAAAGAAAAAGCTTAGCCTCCTTAAGGCCTGGCGAGCCAGGGGGAGGAATAAGACGAAGTGCTAGCAGTGAAACAGTACTGAGTCTTAAGGTATTTGAGGGGGTTATAGGAGTTTTGAAAATATTTTAAAACTGAAAATCTTTACCTAAATCTTTGGTTTTAAATACTATTAACTTGGGATCTAGGAGAGTTAAATAGAGCTAGAAAATAAATTGGAAATTAGAGCTGTTGAACCTCAAAGTTTAATATTTACTGAATGGAATTTCACCTTGTTGAAAATATAAGAATAGTACTTTATTGAAATTATTCCTTATTTGAATTTTTACATGAGGATTTTTTTAATATTCATAGAAATTAACTCAAAATATATTTGCAGACAATGCACCCTCATGTAAGTATGATCTCTTAATTCTGTTATTTATACCACTAAATAGAATTCATTATTTTTCATATATATATAGGAATTTCTTGCTAAATTTTATACATTTCCCCTAGATTCAGAGTAATCAATAATAAAAAGTCAATAAAGTACAATAAACAGGTATGTTGAGTGTGAATTAAGTTCAAAACTAAACGTTATTATCAATAACACATAATTATAAAAAAGAAAATCAGCAATGAAATTTTGACTTTATTTTTATTATCCAGTGTAGCTCAGATTCTATTGCAATCAGACAATAGATTGAATCAGACAATTTTAATTCTTCTAATTTTCCATCTATCAAAATTTTCCTGATGTTTTCCAGTAGGCAATCTGTTGTCTGTTAAAAATCATGGTTATTCCACTATGTTTTTTGCAATTTTTAAAATCTGCTTCTTCACTCTATTTCTTAATAATACAAAAGATATGTTAAAATAAATAAAAGTGATTTACATTTTGAGACAATATTAATACGATTAAAGATGGGGTGTTTTCTTTTAGATCCATACAATTGAACATGATAGAGCAATCTATATTTTAAAGTAAAAGCATTAGAGAAAATGTTCTGGAATTGTTGTTTATAAATATCTTTTGATAAATAGTGACTTCAAGTCATACAAATATCAGTTTCTAAAGATCTTTTATTTTTTTTATTTTTTTTTAAGATTTTATTTATATTTCTTTTTTAGAGAGAGGGGAAGGGAAGGAGACAGAGAGGGAGAGAAACAGCAATGTATGGTTGCCTCTCACATGGCCCTCACGGGGACCTGGCCTACAACTCAGGCATGTGCCCTGACCGGGAATCGAACCTAGACCCTTTGGTTTCCAGCCCGCGCTCAATCCACTGAGCTACACCAGCCAGGGCCAGTTTCTAAAGATCTTTTAAAGTTTACTGAAATTATTTATATAGTAGTGATGGTTTTATTGATCTTAAGAGAAGTTAGAAAATGATAAATATTAAATGATACATGAATTTCAAAAAATATATCAATATAAATATAGTTATCTTTAAATATACTACAGAAGTATCTTATACAGCCAAAGGTAGTGTATAGCCCATATAAAACAAAGATGTAAAATTGCATTTGATGTATATAAATTATTATTCTTTGGTTTATTTTCAACAGCTTCTATAATGAGGATATTTGCATTTTTACTTTTAAAATGTGCTTTATCTTTTCAATTCTACTGAGTAACTGGAATTTATTAGTATGCAATATGAAGATATTTTTAGAAGGCATAGAAATAATTGACTTGCATTTTAGTGGCATCAGAGAGTTTAAAAGACAGCATTTTGCTTCTCCACTAAAAGCACAATTTTGTACAAATGGTAAAGAATCAAAGATTTTTTCATGGCAATCATACTGAATTGTTTGAAAACATTATTTTGTTTATTCAAATGAGTTCTATATTGTGTATAAAGCAGTTGAATCTCTATTATTCAAAAGTATATGTATATCTAGATGTTGGATAATATCTATAAAAGCAAAATTTAATAACCGGTAAAATTTTCTGTATTTGGGCATTGAAGTTTACATATATTCAGCAAATTAGAGGGAACTAGTTTGGTTACACGCATTGTTTTGTGTTTCTATAACAAAAGTTCAACCAAGATAGTTCCTTATTTCTACTTGTATTGTAGAAGTGTCTCTGGAATTGTGTGTGATGGTTTTGGATAATTTTACTACATAAAACTCATAGTTTAATCAAGATACAATTACTGGTGTTAACTCCAAGCATTGTACAATTTTTTATGTCATAGAATCTATTTGAGGGGAGATGGCTACCCATAAATAGTAATACGTTATGCTTTTATGTGATAGCCTTTGCCCTGGATGAATCCAGGTTCAAACCAGCAAGATTACTTACTATATTTGTGACTGCCCTTTAGTTTCTGGAATAACCCTCATCATAATAAAACTGGAATAATATCTGCTTCTCAACTTATTTGAAGATTATTTAGAATTTTATGGAAGTATTGAAACATAGCAGACACATAATAAATAATATCTGTAACAATAATTTTCAAATCATTCACAATTGTTGAATGCTTTTTTTTGTAAGTAATCTTCTGTAGTTAAAAACAGAAAGAAGCAGTTATATATGTATATATATATATATATATATATATGTTCAAAAGTTTACTCTTGAATCTATCTAATTATTCCTCAGTGATTATAAAATAGGTATTACATCTCAGTTGTAAAGAAAATTTCAGATGATCAGTTCATATTTTCATTTGATACAAACATTTCATCTAAATGTACATGATATAATAAAGGTATTTAACATAAAGCCATTTTTTTTACATGTTGGAACCACAGTTTACAATTTTACACATTATTTCTTTTTTGCAGTCTGAATAAATACAGCATGATTATTTCTAAATGCGGCCCTGAGACTAAAATGGGGCCATTTTTTCCTTATTTAATCAAGATATAAATTAATAAAGTATATGCATTTTGGAGAACTTGGCCTTGCCTTCCTTTTCCAAAACCTATGAACCAAATTCAGTTCAGGATTGACATACTATGCAATCACTTTCAAAGACTGCTCTTGAGCAGGTCGACTAGAGAACATTTTCAAGGCAGCAAATTGATCAAAGTAGTTATTTTCCCTGGATTCTAACACAAAGCAACATCAAATAACTTTGCTTTGCCGGTTTGGTTTTCTTGCATGCTTTGAACTAGAAGTATAATATACTGACTAAGGCTTTGTGTCCTCAAGTTAAATTATGAGTCTTTCCTGCAGAATACTTGAAGAAACTCATGAATAGTTGAAGTAAACATAGATGAAAGTATTTTTCTTGTTTCTCTACTTAGTGACATTTTTATAATCTTGAATTTTATAGCTCTAGCTAGATGATCAAAAGATCTCTGGTCTATCTGTGTGGATAGACTATAATGCATATATTTATTCAGAAAATGTGTTTTACATATAAGAAACTTAAATGTTTTTTAGTTATATACTCCATTATAGAGAAAGGCTCAACACTAAAGAGCATGTAGATTTAAAAACGCATTAGGAATATCCCAGAGATCATCTGAGTTTTTCACTTAACCGTTTATATGGACAGGCATATCTTTTCAGCATTTTTTCTTTGTGCAAAGTATTAATATTTTAAGTTATCTTATTTAAGAAATGCTATGGACATAAGGGGTTACTGCTCAAATCATTTGTAAATATCAATGACCTTGTGATTATTTAAAATGATTATATTATTTAACTCATTTTATTATTAATATTATTATTAATTATGGTATTGCAAAGGCATTTTTATGAAAGACATAAAATAATTTTCTTCTCTAACAACCATAACTTGGGATAGTATTAAATAGATTCATTGGATTCAGTGTCATTATTTTATGCCAATTTTAAGTATTGAGATAATAATAAGCAGACAATGAATTTGTTTCTTTACTTATTACTCTTTTTTGAAATCACCTGAATCGTTATCTTCTTATACTAGTGGTGGGAACTGGGTGACGGAGCAGATGTTGTGTTGAATTCTAGGCAACAGGTTGTGTGAGGATGGTAAAAATAGGAGTGTGTGCATTTCCTATTTTAATTTCCGGCCGCAGTCACCTATTGTGTGGCTGTTGTGGTGATAATAGAAAAAGCTGAAAGAAAGTGCTGTAGGGGGAAAATGACTTGGGCGTGTCAGGAGTTGCAGTAAGTGTGTATTTTTACTACAACATATGCTCACCCATCGTGTTCTCCTGAAAATACTTCTCCAAATTCATTTATAGCCTTTCTAAGAAAAATCTAAAATATCTCATGAACACATAATATCATCATGCACACACTATATTTTAGTAGAAAAATCAATTGCCATTATGCATGGTAGATCTAGATTAAAGAAAATGATTAGAATCTCTCAGGAATAGGAGAGAATATACAAATCCATCTTCAAACTGGTAATCTACATCATTAAATAGCACTGACTAAGGTCCTGTAACTCAGAGGAAAGTCACAGTTTTCAACAAACTTTCTTAGCAGAGTACACTGAATGCCCATGCATTTCCTTATTTCTAGCACATTGCCTTAACACTTTATTACATTTTGCATATTAAATCTTTATCAGTGCCTTTGGATAATTTTCAAATACTTGAAAACAAATGGCCAACAAAATGTCTATTTGATTATTACAGTGACATCATGTTCAATACTTTTCTTTAAAAAAGATAGCATTAGAAATTTTAACTTATATTCACTTAATCATTTCTGACAGATTAAAATGCAAGCACTGAAAAAGAACTGATAGCTCAACCTAACCATTCCTTCAGCACCCATTCTACAGTGAAATGGTTGTTTTAAATGCCTGGGGTAGAGCAATGAACAGATCAGACACAAACTCATCCGAAATTAGATCTTACATTGTACAGTGAGGAAACTGACAATAAAAAAAAAAAAAAAAGCCAGTCAGTACACATTATGTAAATGGCGATAAAACTTTGTAGGAAAAGGGCTTGGGGACTGCCTGGAAAGGGTGCTAGAAGTTACTGCCTTTTTTCTAATGATCACTGGAAACAGGGCATTTGAGGAGAGAACTAAAGAAGTAACAGTTACCCATGGAGGTAGCCAGAGCAAAAACAGTACAGGAAGATAAAAGCAGGCTCCAAGTCTCAAGCCAACGGCAGTAAAAGAATAATGGTCCCATGTGTCTGGAGCAGAGTGTGCTTAGGCAATAGTGGCAGGAGATGAATCCTGTTGGGTTGGGCTGCCATGGGAAAGGCAATGGTTTGTATTTTGAGAATGGTGAGGAGGCAGTGGAGAGTTTTAACCACTGAGAAAGCAGATGCTGTTATATTTTTCAAGTACATATTACTCTGTTATATTGTATGTAGACTGATCACTGGCATGGCAGGGTTAGAAGCAGGCAGCACAGTTAGACTGTTCCTTGTACAAGTCTGTGATGGTGAAGAGGAGTGTGAAATTGGTGGATTATGGCTGTGTTTGAAGGTTTCAGTGGGCACTAGAAATGGAGATGTATGAAAAAGATTGAAATCGAGAATGACAACAAGACGTTTGGACTGTGTAACTGAGAAATAGAAGGCTGACTTAGAAATAGAAAATTTGAAAGAAGAGAAATCAGCAGTTTGGTTTTGGACACATTAAATGTGGGCATAAAATGCCTGATATTTATTTTGCAAGGGGAGCATCAAGCCTCCATTAGGATTCATCTTAAAATTCAGAGAAGAAGTACAGACTGGGAAAATCATTTCATTTTCACCAATGTATAGATGCCATTTAAAGCATGTAATCTGATGAGATGGGATCGTTTGGACAGTGGAGCTACAAGAAAAGGAGACAGGTAGGGAGAGGGCAAGAGTGGAGAGGAGAGAAGGGGGGAAGAAGAGAAGGGGAAAGGAGACCCCAAAACTCCTTTAGATTTCCCAAAACTAAAAGATCAGGGAGGTGACAATAACTGGCTATGGAAACTGAGAAGAATTACTCAGGAACTGCTGGGAGAAGCAGAATGAATGTGGGTAACTGAGACACATTTTACATTCATGGAAAGATTAAATCCCTGGAGAAACCACTTTTCCCCATATAAAAGTAGCTTAAAATAAAATCCATGACAGTACTATGAAAACCGCTGTTCCCATGAAAATGAATTTTTTGGCCTTTACTAGAATACATATTGCCTTTTTTCAAATAATTATTTGGGGGGAAGAAAATTCTTTAAATACCTTTTTAAATAACATTAAGGACTGAAGTTACCTATAAAGAAAGAAACAGGAGGAAAGAAAGGATTAAGAAGGAAGGCTTAAAATATGAAATATCAAAAACCTAGAAGATATTCAATCAGCTTTTCTTGAGCCCCACCCCTGACTCTGATCTGGAACTGAAAAGCACGTCCTCGTGATGAACAGTCACATCAGACTCTTGCAGAGGACAATCAGGTAACCATGACTGAGAAAATGTGACCTGGATATTAGGTTTATTAATTTTATCTTTGAACACATCCTCCTGTGCATGTTTTCTCTCTCCTTCTAGTGCCACTATAACATGCAAATCCGAGAAACCCAATGGTTTCTCAAATCATTTCAATCTTACTGATATTTTTGACTATAATCAATTTTATCTTCCAGATAAAGTTCTTAAATCTACATAGCCAATTCAAAATCATAATATAATATTTTAAACTTCTAATAAAATGTTTAATTGTCTGATTTCACTTTTGTAGTAAATCTGCACTTTATTCAAAACTGAAATCTCCTCTGCAAACTCTCAGAGTGTAATGATAGACTTTTCATAATTGTCATCTGTTTTTTCTGTTCATTGGAATTTCTCTTAAATAGTTTTTCTCTCTAATGCTATTATCTCTCTAATGCTATGATCCTCAAATATCTCAGGATCTTGATTGTCTGATCACATTTCTAAATGAAGGACCAGTTGGAAGTGTTATTTGTATGTTTCTCCTGGATGAGTGTACTTCCACCAAGACTCTTTTCTTGAATTTAGAGATCTGAGTATATGTATACACTAATTTTTATTAATATTCAGGTATGATCAACAGAAAGAAAGGGCAGAGGAGAAAAGATTCAAAGTACTATTTCTCTGGTATTTATCAATTGTTTTCCTCTCACATTGTTTTATGTTTTATCAAGCTAAACATTAAATTCACACACAATTATTTGCAGAACATTTATGTAGCATTTTCAATATCTAAATAAAATGTACGCTTATGTACTGAAACTACCCCCTTACAAGGTAATATCTCCAATGCTATTAGCATCTCTAGGTACCACTTCTAAATATAATTGTTTTCTCCTCTTCATAGGTAAGCCCTGCTTTAAATTTTATTTTATTTTCATTTATATGCTTTCTTAAAAGAGATATAAGTATGCAAATAACATCTTAGACAAGGCACTTTTAAATGTTAGATATATTTGAACACTTTGATATGATTGTTATTTAATATATTATTATAGAATACGGTATTTGCAATGTATATCATATATAAGATATTTAATTATCTCCCTGCCTCCTCCCTTGTGTTTATATTACGTTAAAAAATAACTCAGATTATGCCACTCTATTATCATAAATTCTCTAGTGGCTTCCTTTCTCAGCCAGAGTAGAACTTGAGGCTGCTAAAATGCACACGGGCTTTTATACCATAGCATCTGATCACCATTCTGAACTTTTATCTATTATTTGCCACCTTGCTTCTTCTGTTCCAACACTCTGATCTTCTAGCATAATTCTACCTCAGGACCTTTGCACATACAAGTCTCGCTGCCTTGGATATTTTTTCCCTTATTTCTCCTAATTCTTACTGCTATGTCATCTTGTCCATGAGGTCTTCACTGATTTCCCCATTTGATATAAAGCCCCCACAGACTATAGTTCTTTTTGTTAATGCATCTTTCCCACAAAACTTATTTCATATACCGTGGATTTCTTTGATTTATTTTATTGAATAGAATTTAACTCTATAATGCCAGACATTTTTGTGAATTGTATTTATTGTTCTATCATCATGCTCAATACAATTTCAAGCACACAATCGGAATCATATGAATATTTGTTGAATGAATGAATGAATGAATGAATTTGTGAATACACAAATAAATACATGAGTACATGGGTATTATAAATATTTGAAAATCCCATTAACAGGGTAACAAGATTACCCTGGCAAAAAACTATAATCTGTCATTTGCCTTTTCATACACATTTATATACAGTCAATAAACAATATATTTTTTCTTTTTTTTCTTTAAGAGGGAAACTTCAATGTGTGGTTGCCTTTTGTGCACCCTCTACTGGGGACCTGGCCCACAACCCAGGCGTGTGCCTTGATTGGGAATCAAACCAGTGACACTTTGGTTCACAGGCTGGCACTTAATCCACTGAGCCACACCAGCCAAGGCAATAAACAATATATTTGAAATGAACAGCAAACTTCCATATATCCTACACAGGAAATTTCATTTAAGAACTGTGACAACATGGCCATGATGAGCATCTGCCTTTGTTTTATTTTAACCTGTGTATTTACTGATTCCATAATGGCAGCTGAATATTCTGGTCACAAACACTTTTTCCCATGCTTCTATAGAGTCTCACTTCATTTTAAGTTTTTCTTTCTCCTATCATACCCATTTCCTCCTTTGAAATATTCTACCTCACCTGTTTGCCTTGGACAATTGTAAACAGAGTTCCACTGATTAAACATATCTTTATTATACCGATCCATTAGTCCAAATTCTAATCTATTTATCTTTCTAAATGTAATAGTTACTCCAATAGTGATGATGATCATTTTTACCAAACTATTTAAAAGACATTTATATTAAACTTAAAACCTTTGCAGGTCACCCTTTGTGGCAATGAAACAACAAAGCAAACCCCAGAGGGATGGCTCTGGGCACAGAAAATAGCAGAGACACTTACTTTCGTGTAGTGGCTGTGCCTCTCAGTCTTTACCATACAGGGAGTTTTCTCTCTGGAAAAGAAAAAAAGAAAAACAGAAGTTAGAATAGGTATACAGTTATTTTTTGTAATAATGGGAGAAAAACATGGCTCTTTATAACATTAAAAAAATACAAAATGGAATTATACACAGCGACTACATGCTGCTGAAAATGAGTATTACTGCAAAAAGTTTGGAAATGCAAGTTTAAGAGGGATAAAATGGTACTCAAAAGACACTTTTGTTGAGTATGAGTACTGAAATTATAAACATATTAGATCCATTGGAAGTCAATATTTATCCTACTACTCACCTAGGACAACATTCTTATGAAATTTATGATATAGGATCTGTAGGTGACTGAATTATGTGATGTTTTCTATCTTAAAAGTTTCCAAAAAGTGTATGAGAAGCTTAACAACGAGATAACCTCCATTAGGCAAGACTAACCTGTGCTGTCAAAGTTTCCATAGATCCAAGGGGCAGACTGAACCAGGGAAGTGACTTGGAAACTTCTAAATAGGAAACACACACATTTTAAAAATCTCACTTCTCTAAATACAAGATTTTGTGACTTTAACTGCATTGGCAGATGAGGAGTCAACATGCAGTATTTCTTTCTTTAATTCAGCAGTTGAAGTTAGTTGTTTATCATCTTCCAAGAACACATTACTTCTCTCTGCTTGTCACAGTACCTGTGTCTGCAACCAGAAGCACAGCTAAAGCTGGGAAAGATTTAGACCCTCACTCCCTAAGCCTCTGAAAGGTAAAAAGAAAATCAAAGTTAAGAAATTAGAATGTCTCTCTTGCACTTTCATTTTTCCTTCCTTCCTTCCTTCCTTCCTTCCTTCCTTCCTTCCTTCCTTCCTTCCTTCCTTCCTCCTTCCTTCCTTTCTCCCTCTCTTTCTCTCTCTCTTTCTTTCTTTCTTTCTTTCTTTTTTTCTTTTTTGGAAAAGAGGTGTCTCTCCATTTCTGTTTGCGAAGCATTCGAATGAGCCATTGGGTCTGTTCACCGAGAAGGGAACTGGTGCAGGTGAATGAAGCTGCCCAGGCAGGGAAAGGGAACCAGAGCTGGAGGGATTCCTAAGTGATGGTAGTTTCCAGCCACCCTCTCTCCTTGCTGCTTTGGTTTCAGTTGTTCCTTTGAGTCTACGAGTACTCAGTACACAGTTTATAAATCCCTTTTTGGATTCAGCTTTTACAATCACTGTTTTTTCATCTCATCATGATTTTCTCCAGTAACTCGACCATGACATTTTGGACTTATCATAGCTATGTGAGTCCCCCTTACAGCCACATGAAAATTATGTACATAAAAAATGTGAAGCTGGCAAAGTAAAACACCAATGTGAGGCAAAAGCATTCCATTATTTTTCCATTATTTTTTTAGTTGCATGGGTTACATGTGTTTTGTGAGGTCATGCAGTTAAACAGCCAGATTGTAGACTCACAGAATCAAAGAATATTGAAAACAAAGGCGACATGTGGAATATTTACTATAAGTCTATATAATTTTAACTGAATGATAAAATATCTAAACAAGATTTCCTGGGCTACTTCTGAATGAATGACTCAGTAAAGGGGTAGAACCAAATAAAATTTGAAATACAACTCTGAAGAGGTGAATGAATTAGAAAATTAATAACATTTCTATTGAGAAAGAATAAGGTACAAAAGGTACCCTGTAGATATAAAAATATATTGAAAAAAATTACTTGAGTTTACATCATATTTTTACTTGACAAGTATAACTGATTTCTTAGCATCACAAGTATTCAAAGTTTATCTTCTATTTTTTATCATTTAAGATTTTCCATAAATATGATTCAGCACCTTACCCCTTAATCTTTAGACTCTTAAAAAGATAGATTTTAAAAAGCCAGATTGGGGAGTACTAACTCCTGGGGAAAGTTTTATATATTGATGTTTGAATTTTGACATTTCCCCCAAGTAAATATTTATCAGTTCTTTAAAATAGCTTTTTTAAAATATGAATATATCTTGGCCTGTAACATTTGCAAACAAAACTGATGTATTCTTTAACATTTTCATAACGCTAGACTCCTTTTGAAAATAAAATAAATGTAAATGTTTTATACTGGAACTGACAATAGGCATTTTTAAATCCCTGGAATACCAGGCAAAATGTGTTTAATGTACAATGATAAAAGCAGTGAGGATTTTAAACTTATTTTAAATGGAGGAGCTGATAATTCTCCCATGCTCCCCAAAACATCTACAATAGTCTATTTTGAATCTAAGTTCTGAGAACATATTAAAATGGGTAATAAACTGTATTACTATTTCTATGCATACAGAAAATCTAAAGCTTTTAAAGTAGTTCGATTTGAAGAATTGGCTGTCAGCATTATTTCTCTTTGTTAATCATTCACAGATTAATTTATATCACTAGTGTGTGTCTAGCAACATGCTAAGCCCCAGATAGAGTAGAATAAAGAGGGATAATATCTCCATTTTTTATCACACATAAAAACTAGCGTGACAAATGGACGTATATTATCCAGTGGGAGTGTAGAAAAGATGGTAACAGCCTGGTCTGGAATGGGTATGGTAAAATGCCTATAAACACCCTGTCCAACCTGAGAATTACAGGAAAACTATTTGACAGGCAAGAGTGGAAGAGGGGGATAGGTAATGCCATTTCAGGTACAGCACCATGAGTATGATCCATGAAAGAGAGAAAATGATACGTTAGAATTTAATAAAATTAACAATGTCTGCTCTTTAAAAGACAAAAGAGTGAAAAGAGAAAATGCAGACTGCGAAAGAGCATTTGCAAAACATACCTGATAAAGAATTTGTATCCAAAATCTAACAGAAACTCTTAAAACCCAACAAATAAGAAGGAAACCATCACATTTTAAAAATGTAAAAAAATCTGAATGGATATCTTACCCAAGAATATATACACATGGTAACTAAGTATATGAAAAGATGTTCAACATAATTTATTATTAGCAAAGCAGGTCAAACCCTCAAGGTCATATAAAGTACATTGAATTTTATTCCAAGTGTTATTTCATTCCAAGTAATTGAGATTATTGAGCAGAGCAATGTTATCATGTGGTTTATATTTTAGATAATCCTTCTAGTTTCTGCGTAGAGGCTATAATTTATGGAGGTCAAGAGGAAAAGCAGCGAGGCTATTTAGAATGCTTGTGAAATATCCAAAGGAGAGATGGTGTTGCTTACATAACAGTAATAACAATGGACATAACTAAAAGTGAATAATTTAGAATATATATTATATATAATATATGTTATAGTTATATGTTACATAGTTTTTCTAAGATTTATGTTGCAGGCGAGAGTAGAAAGGGAGATGACTACAGATGGCAAATGATGGTATTTCCTGAAGTAGAGACCATGTGGGATGCATTATTGTTCTAGATGAATTTGAGATGCCTACCAAACATCCAAAGAGATATCAAACATACATTTGAATAAGCAAGTCTGGCATTTGGAGAAGAGTTTGAGACTAAAGTTGTAAATTTCCATACAGATGGAATTTTAAGCAACAGGACTAGAATATATATGAATGTTTATATCAATATCTGCATCAATAGGCAGAATTTCTAGGATGCTATTAAAGTAATGTGCTGTGTTTGTATAATTAATTTTACTAAGCCTCAAAGATAGTCAAGAGTAAATTCTTGAGATATGTTTTGAAGGTTTCGCTCTATCTGCATTTATTAAGATGGCACCCATTTACCTCCAAATATAAAGAATTGGACTATTACAATCAGAGTATTGCTCATTTGTGTAGTCTGCCATTTCTGTCTTAGAGAACATGAAAGTCAAACTTTTCCCTTCTAGTCCCTTTAATAACCACTAGTTAAACCCTGGTTTGGGGACGTCTTTGTCAATAATTGAACTGTTGCGCAATTTAAAGAATTATGTTTGCTTGGATGATTGATAATCCTGTTAGGGTCAGAGAAAGAAATCCAAAACAAAACTATTTTAATCAGCAGATGATTTAATATTAAAAATTAGGTGCAAAGAAGTTTGTGAATTTGTGAAAAGTGATGTTCAGAAATATGCTTAATTAAACAAAATGACCTACTTGGAAAATTTCAACCTGCACAGATATTCCAGTGCAACTTCTGTTATTTCGTCTTTAGTTAAAAATGTGTTCAGTGAACAATTTTGCAGAGCAATATCTACTAACAATATATTGTAAAAAGGTGAGCATAGATTTTGTTTATAGGCAGAATCCTTTTTTAAAAGGTGGCCAATGAAAATCTAGTTCAAAAGACTGTATGAGAGGAAGTGTTTGAAATTTCTTCCCTCTCCTCAATTTGTATGGGTTGTTATTTACATCTGGTTGCAAAGGGGAAAATTGCGCTGATTCTCGCCCAATGCTAGCAGTGAAGTAGTGACAGTGAGTTCTCCTTAAATGAGTATTCGTTGTGATGATTGACAGCATGATTCCATGGGATCTTAAGTAGCCATGATTACATTGTGAATTCTGTTTTTTTTAAATTTTTAAGTGTTTTAAACTGCTGATAGCCTCAAAAATTAGTGAGCACTTACCAAAAAGAAAAAGGCTTTAAAATAAATTTATTAGATTGAAAGCCTCTTCAGATATTTTTCTGGAATGTATCCCAGTAGAGTGAATTATTTGATTATACTTAACTACTGCTGTTCTTCTAGAAATGTTTCCCTATTATTTTATATTATTTCAAAATAGAAAAACATAAGTTATGATAATCTTTCAAATCTATGATGTGTATTCATTACAACATTAAATATTCACTGGATAATGGGATATATTTTAAAGAGTATTTCAAAGCATTGTATTGCTATTAGTTTCAAAACTGTGATTTATTTTTTCTAAGATTAACAGTAATTTTATCATGATCATAACCAAACAAATAAATTTACATTACTGTTTTTCTATATTTAAGATACATTTTTCACATGCGAAAGAATATAAAAAAAATTTTAACAAAGGAAAATGTGCATGTGTGTATTTGTAAATGTGTATGTACCTTTATTTTAGTATAATTATGTACACACACACACACATATGTGTTACAAATACAGTGTCTCTTACTTTCCAGAATTATGTAGGCTTATTGCAGAAATTCAGAAAATCATTTTGTGTTAGCCAAAATAAATGGTTTACTGAACTGAGCATCAACTTCAAGATGTCCTGGCACCACTGCAAGTGCAAAGCAGGACAACAGTGACTCAGTTTTTCCCACAAAAATGAACTAACTGGCATTGCAGCGAGATTGTGTGGTTTGTGTTATATTTTTAAAGTTTCCCTGAATTTTCACCACCGGATTTTCTTGTCAGTCCAAACACTATTTTCTCCTTTCTGCTACTTCACTGTGGCTTTACTTTCACAACTTTAAGTGCTAGATGCAGTTCTTTCTTCTTCTCTAAGAGTTTTTAGAATTGAGGTAAGCAAACAACTACATGTGCCTAATATTTTTGTATCAATTCATATCAAACATTTTAACTGCATGTATGTACTGATTTGTTTTTTATTAATTCCCTAGATATGTATTGATGTGATTCTTGACTCAGAATGAGGGACAGAATTGCTGAAACATGAAATATAGAGAGTTTTCATAGTAGTCTATTATTGTTATTGTTTTTCACTTAATAACAGCTGTATTAATGTTTTTCTGCGATATTTTGAATTTCTTTTCCATGTTTTTCACATAAGAATTATTTTCTCTTAACAATTTAATTTTATCAGGTTATATGCTGGCTTTGAGAATCACAATCGCAGTTGTTTGAGGGCTGCTGGGATGGATAAACAAGGTTCAGACATGCAGAAGTGAAATAAGAGGGAATTCCAAATTCTGGCAAAAGCAAAAGCTAGACCATGGAGGAATATTCAGATCTTAGAACACAGAAAGGTGCTACATAATTATTTAGGTATTGTTGAATACATACAGCTAGGTTAAAGGTTGCTTCAGGTGAGTTTAAATATTGTTTTTATTTATCCTGTAGCCAAGATGGAACTTATCAAGATCTTTTTGGACATGAACACCATAATAAGATTCATTCCTTAAATTTATTAATATAAACCTGGACTAAAACATACCATATTAGGGTGTGGATGACAGGCAACGTTCCTGAGGAAAGTTAAGAAGAGCTAGAACTAAAATAGTAAAGTAAAATAAAACAAGAGAAAGTTAAAGATGATTCTGAGGTGTCAGACATAGTTTATTTTAAGAAAACAAGAAGAAAAATATTTCCTAGAATTCTATGCTTCTGTGATTAATTCAGTTATGAAAACATTGATTTTCAAATTCACTATGAGCTAGGAATATAGATCCAATATAGAATTAAAGCTAAGAACACAGGGAGACTCCCAAAAAATATTTAGAGAAAAAATATTCTTTCATTTGACAACCTTTAATAACCGCCTTTTGAGCTATAGCTATGTGGACAATGGCTTAAGCCTCTAAAAAGAGGTTTTTTTCCTGGAGTCACAAGAAGGTGAAGAGCAATGATCCGCGAGTCAGAATGAGCAAGAACTTGAGGTGTGTTTATGTCGGTGTCGCATGAGAAGGAGTTCATTTCACATTCTTCTCTCTCCAAACTGTCTCCACAACCACATGCAATTTTCTAATTTCAATTGATAATATTTTAACAGCTTGCCATTTGTTTTGAAATGAAGTTAGAATGCTGTATTAATACTCCTCAAATATACCAAACTAATCTCACCTTAAGGCATTTTCATAGGTTTCCTAAAGTTTCTAAGCCTTCTTTCCAAAACATCCTTCACATTTCTCCTTAAACACCTATTTGATAAACACCAGGTCATCTTTGACTCCTGAACAAGGTAAGTTTTACACGTTACATATTATGAAGAGCCTTGTACTTTCCTCCTCCTAATACTTCTCACGTTGTGGATATTACTAGCTCAATATGTTTCTCCACCAAAGAACTCTAAGCTCTAAGAATAGGAATCATGTGAGTTTTGGTTCAATATGTACCCTACTGTTTAGCACAAGAAGTTGTGCACAGAGAGAAATGCAATAAATATTTATGAAAGAAGAAATGAATTACTGATGCTGACTTAAGGCAGACTGGAAGACCAGAATGCTTTCTGCTGAACAGAGGAATAACTAAAGTATGAAAATAGGAAAAGAGGATTACATTAAGGATTAACGGGCAGGGGGAGAAATAAAAGAATGAGTGCAAAAAGACTCAAAAAAAGGGTGACTCAGTTACCAAAAGAAAAAGAAAGTCAAATGCCTAAACAGATATGGTTCAAAAGTGACCTGTGTCTCTTAATGAAAAGAGAATAAGGCAAAAAACAGAAAAGCCAGTCTAAAACTATTTAAGAACAATTGTTTGCAAGCCCTCCACATTCCAAACACATCTGTGCCTTGCCTATGCTTTAGCACTGACTGAAAATTAGTCTCCATAAATGGACTAATTTTATATTTATTTCCCATTTGAATACACATTTTTAAAAGACTTTATTTATTTAATTTTGGAGAGGGGAACAGAGGGAGAAGAGAGGGAGAGAAATATCAATGTGTGGTTGCCTCTTGTGCACCCCCTGCTGGGGACCTGGCCAGCAACCTAGGCATGTGCCCTGACTGGGTATCGAACCAGAAACGCTTTGGTTCACAGGCTGGCACTCAATCCACTGAGCCACACCAGCCAGGGCTGAATACACATTTTTACATTGTCAGTACCTACTTGCCAGGTTGCTAATAATAATCGTGGTTTCAGCGCTGGGCATCACAGCAGTAACCAGATACTTCAAGAACAGCACAAATTCTTAGTACTAACACCAAGGTTTTCCTGTCTTCTTTAGCTAAGTCTGCTTCTGTCTTCCTTTAACCCATAGCACACTAATCTAAAACATCATCTATTTTGTACATTGCATAATGATCTTTCCTCCTGTGATGATTCTCATTTCTGGGACAGACTGAAGTCCTTCATATGCTAAGTTGTGCTAACAGCATATTCAAAAGGAGAAAGTTTTACCAGTATAGGGCCTGTAATTCAGTTTCTGAGCAAATTTGAGGAATTTGAAAGGCAAAAACAGCATAATAGTAAAGGAGTAGAGAGAGAAATAAAAGGACAAAGAGATCGAAACAGAAGGAAGAAGGGAGATGAGCTAACTCTGTGATGGTTTACTAATATTATGATTAAAATATAAAAATAGAATAGTTTTGCCCTGGCTGGTGTAGCTCAGCAGACAGAGCGCGGGCTGGGAACCAAACGGTCCTGGTTCAATTCCCAGTCAGGGCACATGCCTCGGTTGCAGGCCAGGTCCCCAGTGAGGGCCATGTGAGGAGCAACCATGCATTGCTGTTTCTCTCCCTCTCTATCTCCCTCCCTTCCCCTCTCTCTAAAAATAAAATAAATACAATCTTTAAAAAAAATAGAATAGTTTTTTAAATAAAAGAATAGAATAGACTTCTAGCCATGTCTAGTTGCAACACTGACGTAATACAATTAGTATAAAAGTTAAAAACGAAGGGCTGGTGACTCTTGACTCTCCTCTCCTAAGTACCTGACCCTGTGCTACCATGTGAGAACAGCAAGGGGCTGTTGGGTCCAGGGGAAGATGCTATTCTGTTATGGTTTGGGGCCTCGATTCCTAGAGAACCGGCATTAAAACCAGATGCTGAAACCCTACCATCCCACGACATCACTAGAACGCTTTCAAATTACTGCTCTGTGGGCAAAGTTGGGCAGAATCAAATCCAGAATATAGTATTAGATATATAAATAAAGATATTAATCAAGGTTAAGATTTACACTGCCTTAAGGAAATATATCAAATAAACATAGAGTCTAAGTCATTTTGCTGTTAAGAATTATAGATTTCTAACATTAGGGTGACCTACAGAATCTTGTAAACATCTGGTCTAACCCTTATCACAGAGGACAGATTACAGGTACCACCCTTGGTTGTTTAAGCATTGAAAGTCTCTGATTCTTAAACTTCCTTCTAGGCTCCTTCTTTTTTGTATTATTCACATTTTCACTATAGCAACTATTCCCCACATGGTAGTCTCTCACATTTTATGAAATCTTCTAATTTAACTTTTCTTTTAGATCCCTAGTCCATGCACACTTCTTCCTCCTCAGCACTGGAGAACCCTCTCACTCCATCCACATCAGTTTTCATGTCATTGAGGGTTTGAAAGCTGTGGTATCAGTCACCTTCCCCTGCGATCAGATACATCCCCAACATGTTTGGTGGCCTGAGCATTTCTTCTAGAACCACCACTGTGCTTTGACTCACCCAGTAGAGTCAAAAAAAAAATAAAAAATAAAAAAAGATGGTGACAGAGGCTAATGACAATGTCATTGATGAAAATCACCATAAACTTATTGGTGAAAAATTGATGTATGATTGATATCATCATTTTGAAGGAGAAATTGAGAAGAACAACAGCAAAAGCCAGTTTACCTTGAATAATACCCATGTTTAGGAGCAAGGAATAGAAAAGAAGCAATTAGAAACAAAAGAAAAATATACAAAAATAAATGATAAAAGGCAAACACACAGTGATAGTATTCAAATTTGAAGGAGGAAGTTTGAAAAGATAATGACATTAACCCCTATCAAATGCCAGAGGGGTAGAAGGAGGGTTAAAAATTTCAATGGGTTATTTTTGTTGCTTTTGGAATCTGTTATGCTGTGAATATACACATATTTTACCAGCTTTTGGGTCTAGATTTTTCTTGCTTTAATTCCAAATTTGCTTTCTCATTTCCAGTGCCCCATGTGTATTCAGCCATCAGGTGAATGTTTCTGAGACAGAGTTTTGCACCTTCTACCTTCCCAAGGTTCTCAGCATTGACGGGGTGTTTCCCAAAGTGTGGACCGTGGCCCAGCTGTAGCAGAATCCCAGGACCTGTGGTCCTGGCTAAACAAATCAGGCAGGGCTCTCACCTTTGTATCAGGGGAGGGAGCACATCAGCGTGCCCCCTTTTACTGATAACTCCAGAAACTTTTTTGCTCAGTGCCACCACAGTAATTTGTGAATCGCATTTCCTCTCTTTCTTGGGTTCCTTGAAGTTATGCTGTGAAGAAGGAAGCTCCAGCAAGTCCAAGCCAAGTCGTTCCTTAGATTTAACCCAATTAACACCCCCACCACCACCTGGATGCTGAAAACGCTGATGGCTGGAGGCACCAAGCAAGAGCTCTAGCAAAACGGAGTCTGAGAGAAGCTCAGAGCCTGAGAACGCTGTCACTTCTAGGGCAAGTGCAAATTAAAAACAAGCGGCTCAATTCCCTCTATGGAAAATAAAGGAAGAGACATCCACCATCTTCTTTTTTTAGAGCATATACTTTAGAAAATGTGTCATTGTGAGCTCTTTGTCTCTTTGAAATGCATAGAAATCTTTTAAAAAGTAAATAAGCCTCTTGCCAAATTCACAACCAAGGAAAATTCTTTCTCAAGGACCATTTCTTGGTAGTTTTCAAGGGAGAGAGGGCGCTTACCTCCCACATCCTAGAAAGGGCAGGAGCCTAATATCCACAGGCACTCTCTCCAAGTTGCGAAGCTACTTCCAGTCACAGAGGTACACAACGTCTGTTTTTCCTTTGAATTTAAGCCAATGAGGAAACCCAGATGGACATCCTAATTACCAAGTGAATCTGGACGAACTGTGTGTGACAAATGGTGCTGTCAATTCCTTTTACTTGAGGGTCAGTTATTATTTATCTTAAGAACACATATGTGATGGGTCAGATCTTCTCAGCTTGGGGAGAGACTCCACCGGGCGATCTCTCAGTGGACTGCTTGTGATGTGCGTCACATTCTGGCTTAATGCTCATTCGGTAACAACACTGGCTCCTGTCTCTGTTTCCTTTGTGGAGGTGTTTTGCGAGTTGTGAGATTTTGTTTATAATTACATTATTCCAACATTATTAAAGAGAAGGGCTTAGCATTACTCTAATCAATTTAATAAATACAACAAAAATAACAATAGCAAAAAATAAAGAAAATCAAAGGCATAAAAAGGAAAACAATAAATATAAAGGCAGAAATAAATGAAATAGAAAACCAGTAAATGAATTTGAAAGATAAATAGATCCAAAAGAGTTTATTCTTTGATATAGTTGATGTCTTTTAAGATCGGTTAATTTAAAAATAAAAAGTGAAGCAAAACTATTAGACTGCAATTAAAAGGTAACATATTCAAACATAAGGAAGAGTATACAATAATTACAAGAAAATGTATATTTTATCATCTGAAAATACATTTGTAATCTCAAGGATGTTGATGACTACTTTAAACATTTCCACACTCGTGTTATATCTTCCAAACCAGACATTCAAGGAGTAGCTTTTTTTCCCTAACAAATCAATTAGCTTTCTTAAATTAAGACATAGACATTAATTTCATGAACATTCCCTCTCGCAGTGGCATTTAGAACGCCGGCATTTCTGTGGCAGACATCTGAATGTGAGGCCCAAGACAAAAGGGTTTCCCTTCAGACTTTTATTAGATGCCACTCTGTAGGCCTAATACGAATTAGAATTCTGACTCAAGAGTTTGGAACTTTGATTAGCCTGAGGGAATAAGGCAAAAGAGCAAAGAAATAAGAAAATACTTATTGAATATCAACTATGGATCAGAAAGCTTTTAAACATATCCTTTCATTCAAATTAATTCATTTAATTCTCACAGCTAGAAAAGGTGTACATTTTCCCCTTTTTAGATGAGAGATGATGTTTCAAAGAGCACAACTTTTTACAAATCACACAACAGAGGTAAAATTTGAACCCAGTCTGATTGACAGCGAAGGACATAGCCTTGTCTGTTGGGTAGCCCCTCACCTTGTTTAAGAAAATGTATCGAGTTTATCAGCTTCACATTTCTTTTATTTGCCTTCTGAAACTTGATTGTTTCAAGATTAGTTTCAAACAGATTGTCCTAAACTTTAATTGTTTAAGCAGGAAATCTTTTATTCATGGAAAGCAGGGAATTTAAGAGCCAAAAAAAAAAAAAAAAATGAAGAGTGAGATATATAGATATACATGTATTAAACAAATATTTATCAAACACCTATTCTGTATCTTATACTGTTATAATGAAAAGAAAGGACAGCCATCCGTAACTGATGAAATCTGCATCCTGTGGTGGTAGATATAACAGACAGTCAAATGAATATAGAAAATAATCACACAGGCTCATATGCGTTTTAGCTTTTTTAATTATTTAAATTACAGTTTATATTTTATTATTTTGTATTAGTTTCAGGTATATAGCATAGTGTTAGACACTTATATACTTTATAAACTGTTCTCCCTGATATTTCCAGTACCCAGCTGGCACCATACATAATTATTGCAATATTATCGGTTATTATTCCCTATGTTGTACTTTATATCCCCATGACTATTTTGTAACCACCAATCTGTAGTTCTTTTTTTTTAACTATATTTTATTGATTATGCTGTCACAGTTGCCCCATTTCCTCCCTTCACTCCCCCCTCCCCCTTACCCCCCTTTCCCCTCCCTTTTGTTTTGTCCATAGGTCATACACATAAGTCCTTCTGCTCCTGTACTCCCTAAACTGTTCTAACCTCCCCTTGTCTGTTGTCTACCTCCCATTTATTCTACTTGTTCTGTGCCCCATTCCCACCCTCTCCCCCTACCACTCCCCTGCTGATATTCCTCCATACCTCATATAACTCCCTTCAACATTTCATACAATAAAGGCTGGGTGGTGATGAACTTCTTGAACTTGACCTTATCTGCAAAGCACTTTCTCTGCCCTTCCATTCTAAATGAAATCTTTGCTGGATAGAGTATTCT